>JASDQU010439460.1:94683-113330 GCA_032191745.1 Picea mariana
TATATATATATATATATATATATATATATATATACATATATAATCATTTATTGACATGTACATGAATTTCCTTGGAGAAACCCGCATATACGTGTGTTGCATAACTTCTAGGGTGTGTACAACTTCCAAAAATATGTTTTTTTGAAGATCTCAAGGAGGTATGGGGGTGAGTTGTGTGAAAGTAGAGTAGGGACTAGGCTAATAAGAGAATCAATGCTTTAATGGTGGAAATTGACACTATAACAGATGCCCCCTAATGTGTGAGGTTAGAAGAGAAACTAATGGATGAAATACATTATAAGTCTTTGAAGAGCAGTAAGTCAGGATGAAGGCCCCTCGAATCCAATCTAATAATAGCAACCAACCACATAAACAAGTCAGAAAACTCGAATCCCGAGGCAGGCATACCCATGCTCAGGTGTGATTAAAAGCATGGTTTCAAATCAAGTACATCATGGATCCATGAAGAATGTATATATAGAAAGTAGTGATCATGGCCAAGAAAAAGATACACGGTGGATCCATGTAAAACAAAGATCATAGCCACGAAAGAGATACATAGTAGATCTATGTCTCAGAACCAGTGAAGGGTATCTAGGGGAAAGAGCTAGATAATTGATCATTCACTAGTACCGATGTGAGGAGTGGTACTTTCCAATCACAAATTGGGAAGCAACATAAAAGAGGTGATTCTACTACGTTCACGAGGTCTTTAAATCAACCATCGTGGTACGATTCTACACTATGCGAATAGATGTGTTGAAGTCAAACATAGTGAGACATCATTTGATTTCCGGTCATTGATGTATATCGTTAACAAATGTGAGACAACCCACCGATAATGATAATTGGCATCAGGGTACCTAGTACAATCTAACAAGTGTGAATAGAGGATTTGATGTCGAACACCTGGTAGAATCTATCGATCATGGGACATTGATGTATTCCCACTGTCAATAGAGAGGGAAACTACCACTAATGATTGAAAGCCCAAAGGTACTAATAATGAATCTAGATCCCTTTGCTAGAGAAGGATGTTCTGAAGTCGATAGGAAGAGATCCACTGGAAGGAGGGCATTAAGGAACCTCCCATAAACCATCACGAGGAGTAGTAGAAGGCCAAAGATTTGGAAGGAATCAGAAAAAATATTGATAGGACCACCACAAATTATGTTTACTACATGCACTAGATGTAAATAATGCACGAAAAAGACCCTCTAAATAACAACCAATAATGAATATTACCGAAAAAGGCAAGGAAGCCACCGATGGGGACAAATGGAATCCAAGGTACTGCACAAATCTCAATGTGTGAGTAATGTTTTTGTTAGATATTATTTTTGGGATTAACTGCGTAGTGTAAGTCATTAATCTATGACCCAATAATAAGAGTGAAGGGAGCTCTAATTGGGTAGTTCATAAGGCACAATACTTGCTAAGGTTTTGCAAATGGGGTAGCAATCTAAGTGGGCTTGATTGTGGGGAAAAATCCATAGTTAAGTGCTCTTGAGCCAGAGGCGTCTTGGGATGGGTGACCACCTAGGAAGTCCTGGTTACCGGGTGCAAGCCCCGGAAGTGATGATTGATGCTATGTGATTCATTTCATTGGTTTCAATCCAATTTCTTCACCCATGTGAGCATCACCCGATGTAATGAGTGTTAAGTGGACTATTCAAATCATGAGAATTATTGTTCAGTTGCGACTAATACTCATGGATATGGGTCATAGATTAATGACTTACACTACGCAGTTAATCCCGAAAAGAATATCTAATATGTTGCACTGCAGAAGCCCCTATATGCTTAAATGTTTTTGTTGTCGAATACAAGGGAAAAAACTCAATCGATGACCAATGATGGAATTCCATCTGTTGAGCACAAGGTCACCTATCAATGAAGTAAATAGGGCCAAGGTGTGACTCTAGGTCAAACTCTCAAAGAAATTTTTCGTAGTTGATAAGAGATTAAACCGTTGACAGAAAGTTAATAAGGACCCTCCATACCAACACGAGTATAGGACAATGATACTTTTGATTATGAGATGTACTTGATGTATGGAAAGGCCAAATTGCAAAGCCAATAATTCTGCGTAATGGTCGACACAGGATAAAACTTCCTCTGAACAAGAACATAACACAATATGCGACTTAGGAAAAATGGATTGAAAATGAACATTCACATAATTTTGTGAGGCAAGAGGAAAAAACAGACTCTCCAGAGTGACTAGAATAATAACTAGTCGAAGGAGTAAAAACTTTGTGTAACTGGTTCAATTTCCTAAAGTCGTACTAACCCAAAATTTTGAGACTAGACTCAAAACTTTGTGCTTTGTTCAGAGGTGACTCGATTGCTGTCAATAATGGTAAAGAAGACTCATTCCCACAGTCTTTTTTTATTATTTTATTTTATTTTTGTCTTTTTTATATTACAAAATCCCCAAAACAGTAAAAGAATGCTATGATATAGTGGAGGAAACAAGTGTCATGGGAAATCAAACTAGTTCCAAGCGCAAGGAACATACCTATGCTCAATGCAAGAAAATGCATGTAGGATATGGACACTCGAGGGAATATTTTCTCTAGGGATACATGTGTCAAGTAAAAAAGGAAATAAATGCAAGGGATAACAACTGCGAGAATGCATACACAGTAGGCTATATGACAACAAGTTGAAGCCAACATTATGCTCAAAAGCGCAAGCAACATAATGCAATGTAGTATTACAACTCAACACATAAATAAGGGAGCCCCATGGGTATTGGCGAGAAAAATATTGAGAAGAATATATGAGGCTTCAACGTAAAGTCATGGTGGGAATAAATAGGGCTCCAGAGCCTATGCAAGTACTTTAGCATGGGCAGCAAATTGTGAAATAGGTTATAACTAGGGTACCCATGAATGATATGTTCTACCACATGAATTACAACACAAAAGGTTCCATTTGGGAACTTAGTGGGGTCGATCCTAAGGCCAAATGAACCAAGAAAAAGATAATGCAAAAATGCATGGAGAGGGAAATCTAAACTATATGCCAGTTTCAATATCATTATTTGTCAGAACATATCGACATGGGAAAAAGGAAACAAAGAAAATGTCTCCAAAGTCATGTATATATTACGAAAAACACACCCAAAAGTTATTAAATCCAATATAAAAACCTCTGATAATAACATGTTCTATGGAATACAAAACTTGAAAACAAGAAACCCTAAAAGTACAATATGTACAAAGTATTTCACAACCTTGCGATTTATGCATAGGACTTCTTCCAGTAGAGACCATTGTTAGGCTCGGGCCAAGGATTTCTTAGGTAACCAACTTGTAAAGCTTCCAGTTCAGAAAAAGGCCAAAAATCCATAATTATATCTTCAAGGATAGCCTCATTCGAAGGTAATTCAACATCCAAAAAACCATGTAAACTAGGACTTGAAGACTCACCAATATTAGGGATCTAGGTCTCACAAATAGTAATGTCAAACTCGAGAGGAAGCCCCAGATTTCTCTGGCCAACAAGGGGAAGGAATGGCTCCCATGCCCCCATTGGATAAACCATGTGATAAATTATTGGGACATTGTCTCGATAAGTAAAACATGACTGTAAAGGCTCCTTCTCAGAAGCAATTGAACATCAAGGATAATATGCCACATAATTCAACTGTGGCGGGGAAGAGTCTACTCGAACACTAAGAACATACAAAGGAGAAACATGAGCTAAAGTTGAAATAGGATGGTGAATTTTATATGAAAGTTGATCAATAGTGACAATGCTTCTGTTATGAGGAAAATGCATTACATGAAAGAGCGTAGACACCATAACATTCATAGCGTAAACATAAGCATTCCCAAAAATCATATTTAAGTCTAAAAGGCCTGACACCACTAATAGATCGACTAGGAAAATATTCCTACCTAACGTGATAGGAAAATGAGGAAGAATCCCCAAATATTCACTAGGTCTTATGTCGAAAGCCAACAAATCACTGGTAACTGACAAAATCTTGGGAGAACCCAAAGATTGCGAAGCTGAGGAGGATAAAATACTGGTGGTGGATCCTTCATCTACAATACCTCAATAAATGCCCGTTGAATTAAATTTAACCATTATCAGGAAATGTGCAAAAGAAGGAAGTTGAGGCTCAATAATATCATTCCCATCAAAGGAAATCATCCTAGAACTTGGAGGGAGAGTATTGGAAGATAGTAGAATGCCCCCTTATTCAGAAGGTACTGAACTAGAAATGTTAAAGACATAGTCAAAAGACGCATCACTCCCCAAAAGAAGAGTGGTACTGGATGAATATTGCATCAATGAGTTCACTTTGTTAGACTCGTCACTCTCCAAGAGAAGAGTGGGATCGACCGAATATTTCATCGATGCAATATTCGACTTCGAGACAACATGATCAAGAGATGCATCACCCCCCAAAATAAGAGTGGTATCGACCGAATATTACATCGATGCGATCACTTCTTTAACCATTGGTTGAATAGGATGTTTGAGAAACCAAAGATGAGTTAGAACTAGAAGGGCCTTCATACAAGGACCATAATGTTAGTACCTCTAGAATACCAGGGCACATATGAGTAAGGTGATCTCCCTTGCAAATCTTACAAGGGAACTTGGGATTACGTTCTATTCATCTAGGCTTCTCGACATTATTGTTGTCCCCATCATGACTTGCATAAGCCATTGGGTTTCCATTCTAGTGGGAAAACCCCCCCTATGGCTACACCATGGTTTACAATGTAGGCAGATCAATAACTGTTTAAAATTCTCCTACTTTTCTAACTACCCCAAACCTACCCCAAACGTATGCAAGAAAAGTAAAATGAGAAGGATTTGGTAACTGTACCTTTACTCTGCGTCCTGTGTTGATCCTCTAATGCTTGATAGCTTCACTGACTGCAAACCTCCTCCCAAAGGCTGGCGTGCATTCAAAGACAGATAAACATAAAACTACAAGCATACATTTCATACATAAATAATGATTATATGTTAGAATAAAAGCATAAATCAAATGCAAACATTCGACACATCATGTTTTGGGATAGGAAAAGTAATTTTTATTGATAATACAATGATTACTTACAACCAGTGTTGGATACTACTCCACAAACCTGGTCCGATCTCCTCTTCACCAAGATCCAAGTGCACCTTCGTGTATCCTTCTCCTCTCAACCTTCTTCTTGGGAAATGGAATGGGTTCTGATGGAGGAGAAAGGGAAAAATGAGGAATTCTGAGGTAATTCTAAAAAATGGATGCAAATGCTTGGGGCAAGGAGAGGATGTGAAACGGGCAGAGTTTCACTTTTCTTATGTCTAGATGTGGAATGATACTCCAAAACCTCATTTTATATGAAAAAATGATGGTTATTCGGTTGGGTGATGGGCTATATGTGGTAGATTAGTTGGGAAACTACCCAATAGCCCGTAATCTCAACGAATTCCTTGCAAATTTTTAATTTTTGCAACTTTTGCAAGTATACATGGGTTGTAGTGGTGCACCATGTGTATGTACACAGGTTGTAGTGGTGAAGAAAGCATATGTACGCGAGAAGTATTGGTGCAGGGTGCGTACATCTTCAAAAAATGAGTTTTTAAGAAGAGCAACTCAATGATGGCTTGGCAAAAATTGCAAGTAAGAGGGCCAAATGCCAGGTATGCATATGTGGAGAAATTTAGGCTTATAAAAGATTCCCCCTAATGTGTGAGGTCGAAAGAGCATCTGATGGCCGAAGTACATTACAAAATCTTCACTAGTGTACGAAGCGAGTGAGCCCGGGACCAGAGTTCGAGAGGTGCCATCTGCAAAAATAACAATTGTCTCTCTGAGGCAGGCATACCCATGCTCGGGTATATAACTATATAAAGTGTAGCCACGAGCAATACATAGTGGATCTACATCTCAAAATCAAATATATACAAATACAGTATCCATCTTCAAGAAGCTAATGATGCCTGATCGCTGGAGATGAGGCCTTCAGAGCTCGAGAAAAAAAATTAAGATCTTCAAAACTCGGGTAGGAGTGTAATGTGAGTTTACGGATTCACTATCCATAGGTCTTCGACAGCTCATCAGGGAAAGACAAGAGGATCTCAATGATCAAGCATAAAACTCTAGTGATTTCCAAAAAGGACTTGATTGGAATTTTTAGGATGGTCAGGCATGAGGTCAAGAGAAAAACTGCAGAAAGGCCGACTCAGGATGGGTGAAACTTCCCTTGTAAAAGAGCACGAAATATGATTAGACTCAGGCAACATGACATTGACATAAGTTCACGATGCAGGAGGCAACGCAAAATCTCCATGTGTTTGGAAGAGTAACCAAATAGAGGAGGACACAACTATATGTAACGAGAACAAACTCCTAAGGTCATATTAGATCCCAAAGCTTGACGAACAAACGAAAGGATGTGCTTTGTCCAAGGGTGACTCATTGTGCTACCAAAAAAGAATATGTATTTCCCGTCCCCTCTTTTTGGGTTTTTATTTTTATTTTTTTGTCTTTTTCAATTTTTTAAAGAGCTTGAAAAAGAATAAAAGAATGCTACGTTACAAAGGAGGAACAAGTGTCACAAACATACTAGTTCCAAGTGCAAGGAACACACTAATGCTCAAATCAAGGAGACATGTGTAGGAAAAGGACACTCGGGAAAATTCCTCCATGGGTCAAGGTGTCAGGTCACAGAGGCAAAGTGCTACAAGGATTGCGTATAAGGCATGCTTCAAAGGTTTAGTTGAAAGCAACATGGAGCCGAAATTAGGCCAAAGACACAGAGATGAAAACACGATTAACAAGACACAATGAAACCCCCTTCATTGTAATTTTAATGAGCCCAGAGAAGGTAAGCTCGATAGTTTTTTCACCTTTAGAGAGTCTGAAAAAACATAAAAGAAGACTCCATTGGGGTACCTTTTTCAAAAATAGTCTAGTCGGTTTGAAAAAGGGGTAAACTAGCACCGAAAGGACGTCTATTTCAAAACCATTTTAACGAGTGTGACAAATACAAGATCACTCGAAAATATTTTCAATCTTTAGGAGTTTGAAAAGAGATTAACTATGGACTCACTACCTTTTTCTAGATTTAGCCTCCTTAGCCCCAAAAAGTATAAAATTTACTGAGGAGAACTCTCCCGATGAGACGAATCTCTCGAGGTGTACCTTTTTCCTCGATAATCCACAGACTAGAAAAGGGGTAAACTCATGCCATTAGATGTTCTTATGTACCAATTTAATGAGTGTGAAGGAACAAGGTCCCTCAATGATATTTTCAATTTTAAGGAGTCTGAAAAGATCTTAACTATGGACTCCATAGGGGATGTTCTTCTGGACCATTTTAATGAGTGTGAAAGAACAAGGTCACTCGACGATCTTTTCAATTTTAGGGAGTCTGGAAAGAGCTTAACTATGGACTTCGTGGGGGTTCCTTTTTCGTAAATTTAGTCCCTCTGGCTCGAAAAAGGGTTAAACTTATACGTGAGAATACTCTTGTAGAGAACCAAAGTTCCTAGAGTATACCTTTGTTCGTAAAATTGACCATTCAGACCGAAAAATGGGTAAACTACCACCGGACAGACGTGCCTTCAAGTTTTAGTTTGGTGAGCATGAAGGACAACAATATCGTTCGAAAATATTTTCATGTTTAGAGATTCTGAAAAGGGATTAAAGAAGACTCCAAGAGGTTACTTTTCTTAGATAATCCATACAAGATTGAAAAGCATAAATGTATTCTCATCGGATTTTGCTTTTAGATTTCAAAGCGAGCTTGAAAGACAACAAAGTATGTTCATTTTTTGGAGTCCCAAGGGTGAGGCCAAGAGTGATGATGTATCATATGTAAGAGGCTCAATCTCATAATCATGACAGGACTAACAAGGAATCCTGAGCCTAAAGTCATTAAACACAACATGGACGCCAAAATGCAACAAGGATTTAACTAGGGCATCCATGTAGAGGTAGGCTCTACCAATAAATTACGACACTTCTAAAGTAGAAATGATGGTTCCGTGTCATAGTTTGGTGGGATCAATCCTATGGAAAAGCGAAAAAGACAATGAGATGCAAAAAGTGGAGGTGGAATCCTAACTCATATGCAAAAAGTTGGAAAAACGAATTTTACCAAAGGACCTTTGAAAGTGACCCATCTCCCAAAAAGGTTACCAAACCAAAAGTGAAGTGCATTGTATCATCCAATAAGAAACTCAAGAACCACATTAAATGTTTTTCAAGCCAAAAAATAATGACAAAAGGGTTCAAAAAAGTGGCAAAAAGGGCCAAAAAGTCTATAAATAGAAGCTGACAGCTCATTTTCACCATTGCAATTTTGAAAATTAACCAAAAGGTAAAAAAAAAGACCCTTTTGCTAAAAGAGTTGATTCCGGGAGCTTCAGAGGACGAAACAAATTTCTGCTTGGACCAAGTAAGTATAAACTCATCCCTCTTGCATTTCCATTCTTCTTTCTTGCATTGTTTTTTGTTTTTTTTGGGGTGCACCCTCTTAAAAAAGGGCGGCCCTATGTGTACGCGGGTTGTCCAAGGACAACCCACGTACATCCATGGGCAGAAAACAATCTTCCCACGGATGTATGCGACTGTGTACAAAACAACCTACGTACACCCTCAAAAGCATGGAAAAATGAAAATGGCTAGAGCTAACTCCCCCTTGAACTTGTCATGTAACAAGATGTATGTCCACTGGAGAGAGAGGGAACACGAGGATATCAATGTCTTGGTCGATGAGGACCCTGCTTTCATTTCTGCATTAAAACAATGTGGGTTATGGAAGTTATACCAATGTCCACTTATGAGGGCATAACCCAGGATTCTGAATTCCCTGGTGGATTACTGGCACACAGACACAGAGGCGTTCATGATTGAGGGGAATTCATTGAATCCAACGATCGAGGACATTTAATTTTTGATTGGCCTCTCGAGGAGAGGGGGACCAATCAACCTGCACACATTTCCTCCTAGGCCCTTCAACATCGTCGACTACATCGGGATGCACTGTGAGGCAGGCACTGAGAAAGTAGGTTCTCAAGTTCCCATCAGCAAGATCACCAACCTATCACTGAAGGTGATTCTACTTCTCATTGGGTGGATCACTAGATCTGCGATCGTCCACCAGGCCTCCCGGGCGTACATGTATTGTGCCATGCAGTGACTTGACGCACACATTTTTTACTAGAGCACGGACATGTTGACTTGCATGAAGAGGTAACTTACAGATTGTCCTGAGCCTAGCAACAAAAACTTTGGGCCCGGTATCGTTCTATGCTTATTCTTCTTTGAGAGGGTACCCAACTTGAGTCCTAGAGAGATGGTGCGAGGGCATGTGGCCTCCTTCCCAGTGGTGTGTATATGGGCAACATTTTTTCCATGACAGGGGGAGGAAGGACCATAGAGGCCTTCGATGACACATTTTTTGATTGGTGTGCACAAAAGATTCCGATGATAGAGGACTGACCCTATGCCAGAATCAACTTTTCTAGGGATCCAAACATGCCTGTACCTCCTGGAGAGGAGCGAGGAGAGATAGGTATGTGTATTTTTAAAGTTATTTAATTTTTTGCTTATTTATATATATATCATTTTTTGTGTGTATCGGAGTATCTGGCAAATATGTATCTGTTATGTACATATGTGGGACTTGTGCGCCCGACAGACTTCCCAAGGACTAGGCGACGTCCTCGACCAGAGGTAGTACCAACAACAACCGATGGACCGACAGTCGTAGGGGGACCTTTAGCTGGAGAGGGTGAGAGGGTGTTGAGACAGGTGGATTAGAACCTCACCATGCTCACTCGTGTAGTTCCCATGGTCGAGATCGAGTATCTCCCTCCATCGATGCAACCTCATGTAATTGGGGTGCCACGGACCTGGGTCCAACTCTTCTGGCGTTTGGAAAACGTTGTTGTTCACTACAACAGGGCCAACGTGCCCCATTCTTAGATAGGATGGACCATCATATGTCGAGGGAACTTTTTGTATATTTTTGAGGGCATAAGCCCCGTGATGTATAATAGATTTATTATTTTTGAGGTGTTTGCGCCCACCTATGTACTCTGACACTTTTCAACATATATATATATATATATATATTTACATATTTTATATCTTATGGATCACATTTTTAAAAATGTATGTACATGTGTATGTGTGTGCTTCTTTTTATGTGTGTTCAATATGCCAATCTAATACTTGATTAGCTAGAGTATTTTTCATTTGATTTAATCTCCTAGGAACATGGATATACATAATGTAATCAAAGCAACGTTCTAAGAGACGTACCCTAAGGGATCGTCAGTGTAAAGTAAGATCAGGAATGCGGTAAACCCCATTTAACTGGGACACAACCAACTGAACATCTAAGTAGACCTGGAGGTGAGAGATACCATGCGACAAAGCGTCACGAAACAAATCTATCACTGCATTGTACTCAACGACATTGTTTGTAGTGTCACCTAGAAAAATACATCCGGAAGATAACAATTGGCCTTGAGGCGTGAAAATCACCCAAGCTGCGGAAGAAAGCCTCCGATTGTGTTGGCTAGCGTCATCCGCGAACCCAAAAAACACCTTCGATTCACTTGATATCTGCCACAATGAAAAATATGACATAAATAACGACACATCCATAAAACAAAAAGACAAAAACTAACTGTATAAGAACTATACATATGTACAAGAAGTCGCCTAGGCGACCAACCTACGAGTAATACTTCTTGAGGTAGAGCCCATTTCTAGGCTCTACCAAAGAATTTCCCTCAAAGTCAACCAGATGATAAGCGCCCTTCTTTATGACCTCTTTCACAATGAAAGGTCTGAACCACATGTGTTTGAACTTGCCTTCCCCTAGGGGATCCTTATCTTGGTCGTAGACCAGGACAAGGTCGTGTTAAGAGAAAATCTAAGGATGAAGAGACTGATCATATTGACACTTGACTCATTGTTTGTGAGCCTCGTTGACCAAGGATGCATCACAACGCTGCTCATCGAGTTGCTCAAGATATAATAAGTGTTCCTCAAGCTGTGAAGTGTCTAGCAATAAATCTACTGCCAATTTTAGAGATGAGATATGGAACTCTATAGGCAAGACTGCTTCTAGCTCATAAATGAGTTGAAAAGGTGAGAAACTAGCGGTAGTATTTACAGATGTTTGGTAGGCCCATAATGTCGAGTACAACATCAAATGCCAATTTGACTTGGCAGAATTGACCGTTCGTTGTAGAATAGTCTTGAGGGACTTATTCACATCATCCACCTGACCATTCGCTTGTGGGTAGTAGGGTGATGAATTCTCTTGCCTCAACCCAAGATTTGATGTTAACTTAGACATCATTTTTTTCTGGAAGTGACTGCCATGGTCAGTGACAATCTCCTTCGAGATGTCGAACCTTGCTACTATCTGGTTAAAAATAAAGAGAGTTGTTGTTTCTCCATCATTATTAAATGTTGGCATAGCCTCAACCCACTTTGTGAAGTAGTCTACCGCTACGATGATATAACGATGCCCCCTGGATGAAGTTGGGTGGAATGTAGTAAAATCAATCCCCCACTTGGTGAAGGGACCAACAATAATGACAGAAAACATGGGAGCAGGATGTGCCCTCATCTTCCAAGAGAAGATTTGACATGGGTGGCACTTCTTGATTGACTCAACGCAATCCTTGATTAACGTAGGCCAAAAGTAATTGGCTCGTAGAATATTTTGGGTTGTTTCCAACCCAGAAAAATGACCACCACATGCTATCGTGTGGCTGTCATTAAGAACGATCTCTACTTCTTCGTGTATAAGGCACCGATGAGGAACACAATCTAGACCTCGACGATATGCAATCTACGCAGTTAATCCCGAAAATAATATCTGATACAAAGTGTCATCGAGTATGAGATAGTTTCATGCCTGATGGCGAATTCATAGACACTTTTCACGAGAAGCAGAGGCGGGGCACTTCAAAGTCTGGAGATAGACTAGTATATTTCCATACCAGGGGTCCAAAGATGTGATCAGAAAAAGGTCACCTTTAATAGGCAATTCTTCGAGCGTAACATCATCTGATTCGATCGGAAGTTCTGAGATAAGTTCCGCAAAGACCAACGAATTTTTGGATTTCACAGAAACAAAATCCAAGTCAAATTCATGGAGGATAACAATCCATCTACTGATATTTCCGCCAATGACTCATTGTGTCAACACGTATTGAAACAGATTTACAATGGTAATGATGGTGGTATTGCGAAGCATGATATAATGATAGAACCGCTGGACAACATGCACTGCTGCCAACGCAAGCTTCTCAACATGGGAGTAGTTGAGTTTCGGTCCAACCAGGCCTCAACTCAGGTAGTAAATCACATGCTTTTCGAGCAGATCATCCTCTTGAACCAAGACCATACCGATGGTCGACTCTGCGGTGAGTAAGTACAATAAGAAATCTTTATTATAATTGGGAGGCCGAAGCAGAGGGGCAGATGTAAGGGCACGTTTCAACACTTAGAAAGAGCACTGAGTGGCTTCATCCCAAAAGAAAGGGACTCCCTTTTCAGTAAACGCATGAACCCTTTAGTGATCTCGGCATAGTTTGTGATAAAATGCTGAAGAAAGTTTTGTTTTCCCTGTAAGATTTAAAGCTGAGGGACTGTGCATGGAAGAGCCAACTGAACTATCGCCTCAACCTTAAGAGGATCAACCATGATCCCTGTTGTCGAAAATATAAAACCTAAAAGATGACCCGACGTCATGCAGAAATTGCACTTGTTAAGATTCAAGTGAATCCGATAGTAGCGACATCATTCAAAGATTAGTCGGAGGTGTGCGGGATGATCAACTCTCTTGTGATATCGTGATGCTAGATCATCGAGATAATCCTCGACTATATGTCTAAGATCGTGGAAAGAAAAAGACATGGCCCATTGAAAAGTGGCTCCAACATTCTTCAGGCCAAAAGGCATCTTACGATAAGAAAATGTGCACCATGAACATATAAAAGTTGTTTTATGATGGTCTTCGGGCTTTATCTGAATCTGGTCATATCCCGAAAAACCATCCATGAATGAAAAGACCTCACAGCCTGTGCATTCATCGACAATCTGGTCAATGAATGGGGTGGGGAAATTATCCTTTGGACATGCCTTATTCAAGTCATGGAAGTTCATAAACACACAAATCCTACCCTATTTTTTGTTAACCGGAATGATATTTGACACCCATTGCGTCAACTGTACGGGGTAGATGAAACTGACTTTAAGAAATTTCTCTACTTCAGCCTTAATAGTTGTCTCTTTCGGGGAATCACTGGATGAAGCTTCTGTCGGATCGGCTTGGCATCAAGATAAGTCATTATCTCATGTTTGATGATTCTTGGATCAATGCCTAGAATTTCCTTGTAAGACCAAGAAAAAACGTCGCAGAATTCCTTAAATAAATCTGTATAGATCTGAATCTCCTCGGGGGAGAAGTCCACTTCGACGAAGACATTATCCACAATGCTAGGGGTTCTGGAGATGTCAATAGGTATCATTTCAGTGATAATTTCCATGTTACCCTTGACGTAAATTGCATGCGTAGCCAAAGGATTAACAAAAGAAGACCTATCTCCAGTCATAGTCAACATGAATTCATGTTCCTTTATTCTTCTTAACTCCGGGAGAAAATAAGATATGTGATGGAGATCATCCCAGGGTCTTTCTAGACTAGTCAGTGCCTCTATAATTGCCTCATCAGAGGGCAAGACCAAGTCTAAAGAAACTGTGTTGGCGAGGGAACCTTGAGCCCAAATAGGCTCTAGAACTAGATCAAATTCCTGATTGGGATTGACCAAAGCTTGCTGGAAAATACTGTACACAACTTCTGTCGCTGACAAGGGCATGGACATGCCAGCATGCCCTCTCCCTTTCATCGAAACCAATGGGGAAGGAAGAGTCCATAGATCATCAAAGTAAGTTGTTCAGAACGATGACACACTTGAAACATTTCAACCCTAGGCTGGTCGGGGGCAGCCGATATGAACTTGACATCGCCAGAAGGAGGCGGGTAATTGAAATTACCCATGAGAGGTGGGCACAAACCAACCCCCACGTTGACAACACCGGGTTGAGGGTTATCAATCATCGAGACCGTGGATGCCCTCGATGAAGGGTCAGGCCTGGAGAAGGACAATTGATCAATGGTTACAATTTAGCCCTCGTGTGGAAACAACAAGACCTAAAAAACTGTGGAAACCAATGTATGCATTGAAAAAGTCCAACTCCTTCCTAACAAAAGGTTGTAGTCGAGAGGTGCATCGACCACTTCAACTTCGACGCACATGGTCTTTCCTCCTAATTTCACAGGGAAAGAAGGAATGATTCCATGTGGTCTGAAAGAACAACCGTTGAAAGCAGTAAGCAGAGTAGGTGATGGAGACAAAATGGGTTGGCCAATGGCCTTCCAACACGCCAACGACATCACACAGGTCGAGGAACCCTCATCAACCACCGTACAAAAAATATTTCGAGTAAATATTTCATGGAGTGAGCCACTACTATCTGAAACATAACTTGGTAAGGGAGACGAGGTTTCAAGTCGGTCGTATCAAGCATGATCGTTCCCGGATTACAAGTCTCAGCAGAGCCCAAAGCGGACAACATAGCCTTTCTCTACGAAAGGAAGCTCTGGAGGAATTCCAAAGTAGACATCGCGCAAGGGGTTTGTGACAAATCTTCCACCAAAAAGTAATTATGGACGGCCCTCACGTTCGAGTTATGGGAGGCTTTCTTGAATGCCCCTTTTGGGATGCGTGTCATTGTTTCGCCCATCGTCTTCTCAATATGGTCAGGAACGGGTGGGTTTGTGGCCTCTTTACCCTTTTCGACAGATTTCGTCATTCTGTAGTCGTGTGCTCTAGTTGTTATGTAAGCGCCACCTTTCATTATATAAACGCTCATGACCGAGGGATTACTAGAAGACGGAGGGGGTCCTGATTTTCCCCATCCGTGCTCGAAGAGGCTTGAGTCATATTTTGCCCATGTGTGAACGGATTCGTTAACACATTAGGTTGTTGTTGTTCCAATAACTTTTGGGCCTCCGCAAGTCGAGGGCACAGGTGAGTCGGGTGGTCCTCCGTGCAAAGGTTACACAGATACTTCGACTTTCTCTTCTCTATGTTTCCCCTACCAACATTGTTGTTGGGTTTCTTATCCCCCTTACCCTTCTTGTTCCATTGTTTTTTCTTTGCGTCAGGCCATTGGTTGGCCTTTGGGTTCGTCAACTGCACACAATGTACGTCCGATGTTTGGGTAGGGGGAATAGTCGAACCAGAGGTTTGGCTGGGTCCAATCTGTTATATCGACAATTGTTGCAATTGATTTGACAATTGATCAGTGGAATTCGCTTGTTCTGAACCAACTATGCCATCGACATGCAGTCCAGACTTTTGTCTAGCCTTGTCAAGGATGGACCGTAGTGCATCTGGAAAAATCTCATAGAGTAAGCCAGACTGAGAGTATATCAGATTGAGTTGTTGTGCTCTCATTATCGCCTCCTCCTCTGAAAACACTCTCGACATTGCAACATTCTTGGATAACTGAGGTACCAAAGACTTCAGGAACCACTCCAGCAAGAAATTCGGTGGGACCTGTACCTTGATCAAGCTCTTCCGATGCTGCCATTCTTGAATGTGATCCGAGATATGATCGGCCTTAGTCTGCTCAAAGTTGGCCAGCAATTCAGTGCTAGCATTGTATCTCGCAAGTAGTTGGAAATGGTTCGGGAAAACCATCGCCAAATCGCTAAAGTAAGAGTATCTTGAGCGGTCGAGCTCGATGTACCATTTCGTGGCACCCCCGATGAGAGTGCATTGAAACAGATGTAACTGTACAGAGTTGTATCGAAGCGAGTTTGACGAGCACCATAGGTGGAAAGTTATCATGTGATCACCTGGGTCTTTGCCAGGGTCGCCTTCGAACTTCAGAATATCTGAGGGCAACTTAGTCAGCATGGGAGGCCAATGCGGATCATGACAAATCGAGTCGTTAAGAAACCTTAACAAGTATGGAAAATGTAATGTTTCTAGACATGGTAGTTTGGGTTGGGTGCTATGTACAGGAAAATGGGAGCCTGGAGTTTGACTGGCACCAGGTTGCCAAGAAAAGTTGGTTTGTTGGCCAGGGTTCTGATAGACATCATGGCCTTGACCAGTGTATGAAAAAACCCTAGTATGGTCTCCAGTTATGCTAGCGGGAAAACCCCCCTATGGCTACACCAGGATTTACAATGTAGGCATATCAATAACCGTTTAAAAGTCTCCTACTTCTCTAACTACCCCAGATTTATGAAAGAAAATTAAAATGAGAAGGATCTGGTAACGGTACCTTTACTCTGTGTCCGGTGTTGATCTTCTCGTGCTTGATAGCTTCGCTGACTGCAAACCTCATCCCAAAGGTTGGTCTGCATTAAAATATAGATAAACAAAAAACTACAAGCATACATTTCATACATAAATAAGGGTTATATGTTATAATAAAAGCATAAATCAAATGCAAACATTCGACACATCATGTTTTGGGACAGGAAAAATACTTCTTTTATTGATAATACAATGATTACTTACAACCAGTGTCGGCTACTGTTCTACGAACCTGGTCCGAGCTCATCTTCACCAATCGCCAAGTGCACATTCGTGTATCTTTCTCCTCTCAACCTTATTCTTGGGAAATGGAATGGGTTTTGATGGTGGAAAAAGGGAAAAATGAGGAATTATGAGGTAATTCTCACAAAATGCTTGCAAATGCTTGGGGCAAGGAGGGGATGTGAAACAGGAAGAGTTTCACTGTTCTTATGTCTAGATGTGTAATGAGACCCCAAAACCTCCTTTTATATGACAAAAGGATGGTTATTTGATTGGGTGACGGGCTATAGGCAGTGGATTAGTTGGGAAACTACCCAATAGCCCATAATCTCAATGAATTCCTTGCAACTTTTTAACTTTTTCAACTTTTGAAAGTATACACGGATTGTAGTGGTGCAACATGCATATGTATGTGAGATGTAGTGGTGCAACAAGTGTATGTACGTGGGAAGTATTGGTGTAGGGAACGCACATCTTCAAAAAATGAGTTATTAAGAAGAGAAACTCAGTGGTGGCTTGAAAAAAATTGCAAGTAAGAGGAAAAAATGCTAGGTATGCATATGTGGAGCCATTTAGGGTTATAACATTCCCCCAACACTACTTGCAATGGCCAACGACATGCCTCCAACATGACAGACATAGGTTGGTGATGTTTTTCTAGTATGATTAATAGTGACTAGACCCGTGCCCCCAACATGAATTGCAGTGGTTGGCTGGTTTTCTTTAACATGACCTATAGAGGTTGTTGACATATCTCCAACATGACTAGCATAGGTTGGTTTTGTGCTCCCAACATGATTCGTAGAGGTTGGTTTCTTTCCCCCAACATGACTAGCAAAGGCTAGTGGGTTACCCCCAACATGACTTGTAGTGGTTGGCGATAGGTATTCAACATGACTCGTAAAGGTTGTCTAACTATTATAGTATGACTTGTAGTGACTAGACTTGCACTCCCAACATGACTCATAGAGTTTGGTGGCTTGTCCCCAGCATGACTAGCAACAACTAGTTTCTCATCTCTAACATGACTATCAGAGTTTGATGACTTCTTCTTCTTACTCTTCCTCTTCCTCTTCCTTTTAGACTTCTGGCTACTAGTAGCTAGAATTTCACCAAAAGAGGGAGACAAAGGAGACATAGACTTCATGGATACAAAAGGTAAAGGATCAACATAAATACAATGCCTATGACATAAGGTGCTTATCTGAGAAGAATCAAGAGAATTCATGACATTCAGAGTGCTCCACAACCAAACCAGTGGTCCAACATTCAACCTAGGAACGTTCAAAGTGGTCATCAAGGGGGAACCAAATTTTCGAAAGAAAGGAAAAGTACAAGAATTCCCTTGGGCAGGGGTCCCTTGGTATCCTCAAGAAAAATTTTCATGACGTTCTTATGCATAGGTTCATCCCTTGTGGGATTGTTCATGTTCAAAAATGTATCACACACTGAATCTAGAGAACGAGTGGTATAAAATCCTACGCCTTCTAGGAGGCAGCTCCACACTTTCATGAGAAAGACCAGGGGTCCTTCCTAACCGACAGAGTGATTGATTGACCACGAATCAACGATCCAAAAGAAATGATACAGAAACAATCTAAGGCCTTCTCAAACATCGCAAACAAACAACTTCTCCAAAAATTTAGCCTAGGTGGATAAGGTCCTGATCCCAAAGCAACAAAAAAGTGGAAAGGGACCTTCTGGAGATGGAGACGAGTTTATCAAGTCCCGAGACTGATTAATGAAGGAGTGAGAAACAATTTCCTTGACCTGTACTTACCATCCCTACCCAGTATAAGTACCCTCTCTTTGTGGGGTACTGATAGTGTGATATGAAACATGCCTCAGGTACCATGGGAAAACCTTTGCAGTCACCTCTGAGATACCTAGGAAAAACAACTAAGGATAACAACTCGTAGTCAACATCCAGGGGGTACAATCAGCAATCGAGATTGAACATATGGGCAAGGTAAAAAATCCTAAAACTCTGAAAACACCACTTCTCAAGGAAGCATGGGTACTAGCAAAAACCCTAA
>JASDQU010439460.1:114145-133336 GCA_032191745.1 Picea mariana
TTTTTTTTTCTCGTTTTCTTCTTATTTCTACCAAAAAAAACTAAATAAAAGATGTTGAAAGAAACAAATTTTAGTGTTTTTGTGCATGAAAAATATAAGGAAAGCGCAAAATAAAAATATCGAACTCAAATACAAACTCAAGTTTCAAAAATGACCACAAGAGCGACCAATAAACTAAGATCCTGAGAATAAGACTAGTCTTATAGTGATGCAATCCAAGAGATCAAAAGAAGCCAAATAAGGATAAAAATACTTTTTTTTACTATCAATTTTAAAGATTTACCAACCTCCTATAGGCCACAAAAAGGTTCTAGGCCAAACTCCCCCAAAAAGACCCCCCAAAAAGCCAAAACAAGGCTTAAAAAAGGTTGAAAACAAGCAAAAAGGTCACTTTTCTAGAGGCATATGTGACTTTCTCCACTATAGTTCATGTATATAAGATTATTTACGCGACTTTGATCAATGTAAGGAGTGTATATGAGCTCTTTTATGTTCCTTTTCCTTTTATAGGGCGCATATACGCACCTGTACACTTACACACTTATATGTGATTTTCCCTCTACAAAAGAACGTATGTATTCACTTTACTCTTATATAAAAGAAGTGTATGTACACATATATAGTCAAAGGAAAGAGCGTATACACTTGGAAAAACTTGGAAAATTTAGGTCTAAATCCCAAAACACAAAATGCAGCAGAGAGATCAAAAGAAAGCCAAAAAATAATGGAAACCAAAAAAAAAATCTAAAAATGACTCAGAACCATAGAAGCATCAAATACACTAGTTTTTCTTTTAGTTTTATAAACCAATACTAACTTTTGAGACTGCTAAGGACACGGACAGAAACCAAGATATCCCAGGAGGACCCTCAAAGATCAAGATAAGACCTGGACCAAGAAAAAAGGAAAAAACGCCTCTTTATAAGACATGTATGCCCTTGTTGCCAAGGTGGAGTGCGTATGTATGCATATTACTCTCTTACAACTAGTGTATGTACACTACTATTATTGAATTACAGTACGTGCAACATCTATAATCTCAAGAAAAAACAAGAAAAATATTGGACTCAAGGACTGAAAATAAAGGCCTAGGTTTCTAAAAGATTGAACTCAACAATTAAATCAAGAAGCAATCAAGAAAACCAAATAAAAGGCATGCAAGCACCATATACTAACCCACAAAGGAGATTAATTCCCCAGTATGGTCGCCAGTTCTTATTTTGGGAGAAAATCCCCTACATTAGTGGGCTTATTGCAACAAATCTATGACTGTAAAGAAAACAAATTCCAAAGAGAACACACAACAAAGATATTATAACTAATTCAATTGAAACAATTAATTATCTTGAGGAGAATAATAATAAACTCACCGACATTCCTAGGTTTGATGTCGTTCCCGAATTATGGAATATCCTTTCTCTTTTCCAATAGTTTCCTCTACATCTTGCAAAAACTTCAAACATACGATCCTACACAGAGAGGTAGTTATACTAATAACTACCCATTAGTCCAATTAAATATAACAAAATAATCAAAGCAACTAGTGGTCTACACAACATATATGAAATAATTGCAAGTTAAACATTATAAATACAATGTTTTTCGAAGGAATGAGTTTCTTAATGATATTCAACAGTTAGGTAGTTATGTTGTATACATGTCATGTGCAATGTTTCCATTTAGAAAGAGACTATGGGTCCCTCCACCCAAGCTCCTGCTACAAAAGTTGGTCTTGACCTTTGATCCACCGACAGACTCAAAGAAAATATAAGAGAGACTCTTAGTCATATTGGATGGTGATCAAAGAATGCTAGAAACAAGGGTTTCTAGTTCAATAACTAGTAGAGGTTGGGATGTATATGGGCTTGTAGACATGGCAAGTGTAGCCAATGGAATGTTTGATTTTGGTATGCAATGAATCATTACCTTTTTCCTTGGACCAAATTCTCTATTTATGTCATCTCTAGCTGGTTAGAGACGTTTGAGTACGGTTAAAAGGATTTAGGAAACTAACCAAAATCATAACTCAACATTTGATTAGGAAAAAATATATATTTTTAAGAATTTATTGGCATGTACATGACTTTCCTTGGAGAAACTTGCATATACACGTGTTGCATAACTGTCAGGGCGTGTAAAACTTCCAAAAAAATGTTTTTTAGAAGGTCTAAAGGAGGTATGGGAAATAGTTGTCAGCAAGTAGGATAAGGACTAGGCCAATAAGAGCATCAATTCTTCAATGGTGGCAATTAACGCTATAACAATTGAAGTGTGAATTCTAAGGAAGTTTCAACATGGTATCAAAGCTTTTGTGGTTGAAATCACTCTAGGAGTAAGAGGGAGATTGAATTTAAATTAAAGATGATGTGGGAGAGGTGATCGACCTTGTTTGAGGTTGGTGTCTATGATACCCTAGGTTGGTTGTGAGAGACACCTTCACCAATGGAAGGGTAGTTTCTTTTTCATATTGCAAATTTCCCATGATGGATATGGATTTGGTCTCTTGATTTGAATGCTATGTGGATAATGGTGTAAGTTTTAAACCTATGAAGTAAAGCAATTCATATAGATTCTTAAGAAAAACAAAAAATACTCAATGGCTCATACACATAGTACATAAAGATTAATGCTAGAAACCCTTAACTAGGAGAAAACCAACCTTCCTTGGTGTCGCAACTCTCAACTCTTCATTGTATTGATTTCACCATTTTGTTGGGCCCCAACAACCACCTTCTTTTTCTTTAATCAAAATCTAGGGTCCCTCGAAATTTTACTTTGATTCTTCGTTTGTTTCCCTTTGAATTGATTGGATTGGTATTGGTTTTCTTTGTTTCGAGGTTGGCTTGATTTTATATTCTTTTCTTTTGTTTGGTTTGAATTTCATGAAATTTAAATGCCATTTTGTTTTGCTTTCTACAGAGTTTTGATGTTGATGGATGAACTTCATAATTTGGGAATTTTTATTACGACACGTCTTTTCTATGACATTTGTTCACATTTGATCAAATTTGAATGAGGGAAAGATGAACATAAAAATCTTAATTTAAACGAAAACCTTATTTTTTATCAACTTTTACTTTCGTTTAAATTATGATTATGTTTTCGTCTTTTGCTCATTAACAATTATTTTCACAAAATCATTTGGTAGGTTTAATTAATTAAATTATTTTGTTAGTTTGCATCTCATTTAAAAAAAAAAAAAAAATTATCTATCATTTGTTTGATTTTGTGAAAACCCAAAATTAATATTTTTCTCATCTCCATCAACTTGAAGCTTCTAGAATTTTAAGATCATATTTGAAAGAAAAATATAAACAATGTTTGTTTAGAACTTATGGTTAATTTAAATTCATTTTCTATTTTATTGTTCTAGATTTTGTTTTATTCACAATTTTTAGGTTATTAATTTAGGTTTCTTTTTGTTTCACGGCTTTTATTATCAATTAGTTGGTATGGATTTGATCATGGCTTTATTTATTATCTAAATACATTCAAGATAATTGATCCAAAAATAATATTGGATTGCTGCAAATAAATTATGAACAACAATAGATAAGATTTGGAAATGTGTTCAAGAACAAACAGAGGAATTTGCGGGACTTGTTTCAGCCAAACCGTAAGGAATTTGAAGAAACGGTTCAAAACCCATCTCCAGAATGGACCCATTTAACTTTAAGAAAGAATTTTCCCAAACAAATGCACGATTTGAGAGATATTTGTGTCTCTTTACGAGGAAAATTTTAGGTGGCGAAAATTATTAGTGATGCCTAGACTATTCATTCATTGTATAAATATATGAGAAAGTTCAGAGCCAGGGAGATCCAAGAAATTGAGAGGAGGATTTTTATCCTTTCTTTTTAGTATATTATTTCTTTTGTAAACTTTTTTCTTTTCAAATGGAGTAAGGGATGGTTGGAATCTTTGGGAGAATGGAGAAGTATTTTCAAAGAAGAATATGAAATTCCAAGTTGCTTAATGGCTTTTGTTGTGTGAGTAAAATGGTTTTATTTTCATTATAATATCTTCATATTCTTTGAATAATTGATTATACATTGATTTAAATTAGCGTTAGTTTGTTTTATCAATACATGGTTAATTGCTATCATTTATATATTAATTTTTTCAATCTTTAAAAGTCTATTATCCCAAAAGTTCTTCCTGGACCATATGATGAACATATTTTGTTGAAACTATATGAGAAAACTGTTTACTCTTTGGATTTTGTCCTGTGTAGACTTTGTAGTGTTTTTTCATTGTCTTCTCATTTAATTTCTTGATGTGAAATGTTATCTGTGTCAAATTAGCTTTAGTTAGTTCTACACATAATATTTTATATCATGTTTTTCCTTATGTTGTTCATTATCTTTTGGTTTAGTTTATATTTGTTACCGATCATCTATTCAAGTATTTTGAGTTTACATATGATGCTAGATAGTTGGTAACACCATTCCTGAGAATTGGAATTTCATTCATTTTCAGTTATTGGACATTTGAAGGTCACAAGATATATAATGATTTGTCTTTCTGTCGTTATAAACTCACTCCTATGAAACACTTGAATTTCTTCAGGAAGCATTATGCTTGCTTTTGTCATAGGTTTACACTTGACATAGGTTAAGAGGAGCTCATACAATACAGAGAGATGAATTTAGCTTAGTATTGTTGATCAGTGAGAGGTTAGTAGGTGCATTGCTTTCTTTTACTCAGATTTGTTTATATATGAATGAGACGATGATTGCATTAATTAGCTTTGATTGTTTCTGTGTCATTGTTTCAATTGTATTTGCTTAATATTTATTAGTTTAAAATATTTAAACATTAAAAAAAACAAAAAGATTTATGTTCTTACGTTATCTTATTTTGAAACATTATTATGAACATTCATTTTCACAAGATTTCAAGTAAACCTTGTAAACTGTATATAGATTGTTTATAATCATTTGTATATTCACGTTTCTTTTTAATAAACATTAGTAAGTAATATATCATTTGTTAGAATCATAGATTTAGATTAGTTTATTTCTTTTACTGTTTTTAGGACTTTAGTTAGCTAACTGAGCCATTAAACCCATCAGGTTAGATCATTCCAAACGACTTGGGTTAATTAGAAAACCCCGGTCCGGATCTAACCTTCCAGTTGACGGTGTGTCATTTATGCCTGCAACACATTCACAATACAATATAAACACAATATTTTAAGTATTTCACATCTACCAAAACCATGATCCCTTAGTCTGAAACCAATTTAGAAAACTGCTAAAAATAGCGAAAAAATGCTAAAATAACAAAAACCGCCCAAAAAACATGTTTGGGGCACTGCCCCGAACTCTGTTGGCTCCGCGCTACCACCTGGAGCCAAACGCTTTGCATAACTATGGGGGGGAATCCCGCCCCTCGGAAAACAACCCGACGCACACGACAAAAAGAGTGAAGGAGGGATGGATCATGAGACGTAGTCACCAAATATGACGCACACCCCCCCACACATGCAAAGAATATTACACCTACCCAATATTCTCCCACTTGTTGTTTTCTTTGCACACATGGGGTCGAATGATTACATAGTCAAAAATCTAGGGCATCAATTCCCATTGTTTGTCTACACTAGGGGAACTTCTCAGAGCTCACTGACTTTGTTAATGAATCTGCAACATTCTTTAAAGTGTCAACCTTCTCGAGCAACACCTTATTGTCTTTAACCATGTCTCTCACAAAGGGATACTGAACATAGATATTTTTTGTCTTTTGAAAGATATTTTGGGTTCTTTGCCACGAAGATTGCACTATGACCGTCACAATCTAACCTTACTACTTGTTGTACCAACCCAATACCTGAACACAATCTTTGTAACCATACTGCTTCCTTGCTTGCATGAGTGGTTCCATGTATTTAGCTTATGTAGTTGAGAGTTCCACTGCATCATGTTCTTTTCTCATCCATCTAATTGCTCCTCCAAATAGGTTAAACACATACCCACTTGTAGATCTTCTGTGATCGATATCTCTAACCTAGTCTGCATCAACAAACCCATGTATGTACAACACTTAGTCCAATCTTGGTTTTCCTTGATAGCACAATCCACAACAAGAAGTGCCACACAAATACCTGAAAACCCTTTTTATTGTTGTCCAATGCTCCTACCCTAGTTTTGACATATACCTGCTTAAACGTCCCACTGCATGTGCAATGTCTGGTCTAGTACAGACCATTGCATACATCAAACTTCCAATTGCACTAGCATATGGAAGATGGGACATGCCCTCTTCCTCTTCCTGTGTCTTGTTACACTGATCTGGAAATAACTTTACACCTACATGAATAGGAACCTTGATCGATTTACTTTCCCGCATATTAAACCTTTGTAATATCGCCTCAATATATTTTGTCTGATTCAACCAGAGTTTCATGTTTGCACGATCTCTTTTAATCTCCATTCCCAGAATGAAGTCAACAACCCCGAGATCCTTCATGTCAAATTTGGATGATAGCTGTGACTTCACCTCCTTGATTACATCCATGTTGTTTCCTACCAGCAACATGTCATCGACATACAACACTACGTAAATGAAGTGAATACCAAACTGCTTAGAATCTACATAGTGATCAACCCTGCTTCTCACAAATCTTAGTCCAAGTATGTATGCGTTAAAATTTTGGTATAACATCGTAGGTGATTGCTTCAGGCCATATAGTGAATTCTTTAGCTTACATACCATCTATTTCTTTCCCTTCACTGCAAATTATTCTGGTTTCTTCATGAAGATTTATTCTTCCATATCCCCATGTAGGAATGTTGTCTTCACATCCATCTGTTCTACTTCAAAATCAAAAGTAGGAACAACAAATAAAATAAATATAATAGAAGTTAAATTTCCAACAAGAGAAAAAATTTCACCAAAGTCTATTTCCTCTACCTGGGAATAACCTTTTTCTACTAACTGAGATTTGTGTTTCTCCACTTTGCCTTTTGCATTCAACTTCTTCATAAACAACCATTTGTTTCCAATGGCCTTTCTTCCAGTTGGAAAATCAACTAGATCTCATGCCTCATTCTTATCTAAGGAATCCATCTCTTCAACCATGGCCTTCTTCCATAGTTTACTATCCTCTAAATTCATTGCTTCCTTGACAGTTCTAGGATCATCATGAATAACAGATAAAGAAAAATTAGCACGAAAATCAAGTGGAATATACCTTTGTGGTTGCTTTATTTCCCTCATTGATCTCCTCAATACTAGAGTATGAGGTTCTTCTTCTTTTGATTCATCTTCTTCTGTTGATTCATATTTTTCATCATCTATCTCAAACTCTATTTCTTAGGTTCTTCTTTCCTTGGTAGGAATTCATGTTTGGAAACATATTTAACCTCTCTAAAAAAACATCCCGATTGTAAACAATATTCTTAGTTTTTGGGTTCCAGAGCTTATAACCTTTCATACCATCTTTATAACCAATAAAGATACACTTTTTGGCTTTATTATCGAACTTACTCTTATTTTCCTTTGGAACATGTACATAAGCATCACAACCAAACACTCTAAGATGTTCAAGAGAAGTTTTCTTACCATTCCATACTTCATGCGCATTTTTGTCCACCAACGCTAATGAGGGTGATCTATTTACTAGGTAACATGCAATACCCACTACCTCTACCCAAAATTCTTTTCCTAACTCGACACCACTGAGCATGCTCCTTGCTTTTTCTATCAACATATGGTTCATCCTTTCTGCAACCCCATTCTGTTGAGGTGTGTATGGAGTAGTCTTCTGCCTAGCTATACCACATTTCTTACATAACTCTTTGAATTCATTCCTCATAATTCTCCACCATTATCTGTCCTCAACACCTTTATTTTCTTTTCCGTCTGACTTTCTACCAGAGCCTTAAACTCTTTAAATTTATGAAATACCTCAGATTTCTTTCTAAGAAAATAAATCCATGTGTTCCTTGAGAAATCATATATGAATGAAAAATAATACACATATTTACCTAGTAATGGAACATGCACAGGTCCAAACACATCATTGTGCATCAACTCTAAGATCCTCTTTTCTCTTGTAGCACCAAATGGGAATCTTACTCAATTATGTTTACCATATATACAATGTTCATAGAAATCAAAATCTAGGGTGCAATTAGACATACCTTCAATCATACCTTTACCGTGTAGTGTGTTAGCACAAGAATTTGAATTTACCCAATTGGTGTGAGACATTAGTCAATTATATTCCTGGAAAGTCAATATTGAAAGTGATACCAAATATCCTAGGACTGGTGAAGCAATGGCACTGTGAATTCCATGGAGCGCTACCAAAGATGGAATCTCTGAGCAGTATGGATGAAAAAAATGTTTTATTGAATAAAGGCCTGAGGGACCAGTCTCCAATAGTGCCAACTATCAGCACCTGCATAAACAATTCCACATGTCGAGCACAAGTCAACAAAGCTAAGAACAAGCACCAGGCTCCATGGAGGTGATTAAAGAGCATTTGTTACCAAAACTTAGGCTCAAGGGACACATTTTAGCTCCAACTCCAGCTCCTAGATCCAAGTCACCTGCACATCACAACACAACACACGTCACCAAACGCCAAGCCCCAATTCCAGAGCCTTAGGCTCACTTCATCAAACTATTATAAAAGCGCAGTTTAAATTTTTTCCAGATGTCTGAATCGGGTTCAAGGGTCGAATGAAGGGAAGGCACGCATGCACTAAGGGGAAATTAGGTGTTTGATGTCGATCGTCAAGCCATAAGTGTCTTGTCAATATAGAATGGATCATTTCACAGTTGAGGAGTTCAGAACGCCAAATGTGTTCATATGGGAGAAAGAGGAATGTCCTAGAGATGATCTTCTCAATTGTCAAAGAGATGGCAGAGTTCGAAAGGTCAAAAACTCTAAACTCCCGATGCATGAGATTATCCCCATTTGGCATATAAAATTAAAACACAGAACAAATGCCAGGTGTTCTAAAAATGAAGGTAACTTGGGCTTCATTTTTCAAGTGGTGAGGTGTCAATACCAGGTGCTCGATTTGCAGGCAAAGGATGCATGCGCAGGTGCCCTATGATCAAGGATCGATATCAATGCCAAGTCGTCTGGTTGTTGATATACATAAAATAATTTTTCATCATTTTAGAAAATACAGCCGAACTAAAAGCCACGAGGAAAACAACGCAGAAATGCCAGGTGCCCGATTTTAGGCAAAGGAGTTCAAAATGCCAAGGTGCCATGAGGCAGTGTCAAGGCAATGGTGTATAAATTGTACAGGTGTCTAATTTTCATCAAAAAATTTGCAGACGGCCCCTTTGTCAACTCATATAGCATGCAATATGGTCAAGCAGAGATAGATCATTGCTTTGTTTAGTAGGCTTTGATGACCCTTGCATCCAGTGCATGTAGTGGTCAGAGAAACAGACAAAACCTTGGGTTGCCTCGAGATTACCCTTGGTGTTTGCATAAAAATATCATCATTCAAAGGAACCACTTTAATGTGAAAGGGAGGCTTCTACAAGTGTAAATGGACGAGCCTCTGTAAAAACATAAAGTCAAGAGATTTTGGTTCGTGAGTTTTGGCTTGGGAGAGAAACTAAAGATATTTTTATTGATGAAGGATGAGCAGTTAAAGTATATGAAAGATATATCCAAAGTCCTGAAATGAAGTTTGCAGGTTCAGATAAATTGCATGAGAAAATCAATCATCTGAGAAGAGAGCTTGCAAAGTTTGAAATTGATTACTTATATTTAAAACAAGAAGGTTCAAAGACTTGCTAGGATTTATTTCTTGAACAGTTTGAAGTAGTTAAAGCCCAGGCTCACATTCTCAGAAATCTATAAGTTTGATGGCAGCTATGTTTGGTGGGGTCAACAAGAAATTTAAAAGCAATTCAGGTGACTGCTGAAACAAAGCATTTGCCATTTTGATGAAAAGGTTGGAGTCAAGTTTTGAAGGAGTTGTAAGGTAGATATTTCTTGTTTCCCAAAGATATGTACCAATCAAAGAACCTTGCAATTACATTCTATTCTAGCTGAAGAAGGTGTTTTGAACCAAAAAAGTGAAAACTATATTAACCTACTCTACATATATTTGATCGTTTTGGTATAAGGAGATACCAGCAGATGACAAGGGATGATTTTATAGTTTTTGAATGTTGAATGAAGTTTTCCAAGAAATTGTCAGATGTGCCATATTCCTCTATCATCAGTTCGGTCAGAGAAAGGGCGTTGAATCTATCTAAAGGCATTTAAACAGTGAAAACTTTCTGGTAGGTGACAGATTGCCTAATTTTGGCCAGAAAGTCCGAGTTCGACTTAGTTGGAGTAATTTCAGAAACTTATGGTGACTCCTCTTTAAGAATATCATAAAACCTCATCAGTTGTTTCTAATTCCAGCATCTACAGGTGGCACATGAAGGAGAATTTTCCCTACCCACTAGGCAACAGATGGCAGAGTTTTCCAATTTTTTCAGGCAACATCTTTGGTACTCGAGACAATTCGAGCAACATCTTTTTACTTACAATATTTTCTATTTAACTAGTTCCTAGGAATTAGTTAGTGTTTACATGTGTCAGTCCTTGTAAATTTTTTTCTATTTTTAGAAACAAAGATTGATGACTTGAGTCTTTAGGGCCGAGTACATCTCTCTCTATATATGCACATGTAAAAGGCTACAACAAGGGGTTAGTCTTTCAAGACCACAATTTTAGAAAGAGAGGAAAGACCCAAGAGGTTTGTTGTAAGGTTCTTAAGAAATGATAATGAGTTGCAGGGCATTATAGCTCGATGTTTTCCTCAAAGACTTTTCTTAGTTTTTTATGCAAAGATCTCGGCTGATGAGTAAGACTTTTTGATCAGTTAGTCTTTTTTTTTTATGTGTTATCATATTCCTTCGATTTTTCTCTTATTGGATGTGTTCTGTTTGTATAAGAATTATATGAACAGAGTTTGTGTTGAGGATGTTGTGATAAGGATTATTACAACAGCTGCCACATACACATATTCTTCATTCTGTGATGTTTTGAAAGGTTTTCTAACTATTACAGATTCTTCTTGTAGTTATTGAAAACAGGTTGTTTTTCAGCCTTAGCTACACTTTGTGTTTTTCCTGATTTCTTCCTTCACACTTATTTGATCTCATAACTGATCTAAGGCCTTATTCGACCCGATTTTCTACCCATAGGATTTTAAGTCAAGATTGTTGTATTTCATGGACTCCATGCCCAATGGCTTCATTGCCTTATTGATTAATTTTACCACTCTCAAAGTTTCCTAAAACCCAAGTTATCCAATCAATTCATTTATTATTCAAGATGTGCTAGGCTTGCACTTGAACAGTCCAAGAGCAACTTCTAGCTCTAAGATAGTGTTCGAAGGCCTTTTTCTCCTATATGCCCTAGTATTTGATGCCATAACATAGTATTATTTCCAGGGATAGTATGGATCTTGGCTTATTTATTTCTCTGCTTAGGGACAACAAAACTGCTACACCCACCAGTATAAGTGCTTCCCAACAACTTGTACAGAGTTCCACATCAAACTCCCCTCATCAATACCACTGCTCCTCTAGCCATCTTACAAGTGCCCTTTCCCAATAAAGTATCCACACGTGCATCATCCAACTTACTTCCAGATATTAGGCTCTTCGCTAGATATGGAATGTGCAGAACTTCAAGGAGAGTTCTAATCTTTCCATCTTTCAACAACATTTTAACCCTTCCATGTCCCATGATTTTGGTTGTTGATTCATCTCCTAGGAAGACATCACCACCATCATACTTTTCATATTCACTGAACCACTCCCTGTGAGGAGCCATATGAAATGATGCACCTGATTCGATCAACCATACATCACAATCTACATGTGTAGCTATAGATTCCAGGTAAACATCACCTTCTTCTTCTGTGGAGGTTTTCACCTTTTTGGAAGAGGCATCATCAAATCCCTTTGCTTTATCAATTTTCTTAGACCTACAATATTTCTTATAATGCCCAACTTTACCACATTTCCAACATTTCCTCAAATATTTTCCTAGGGATTTAGATCTCCCCCCCGAAGAATTATTATCTTTGGGATGAGCTCTTACAAATAAATCATTTGTGCTATGATTATACATGCTTTTCCACCTCATCTCTTTTGATAACAAGGATGAAACTACATCCTCATACTTCAATGCTTATTGAGTGGTACTACCAATTTCTACAACCAGATTACCCCAAGAGTCTGACAAAGAACATAAAAAAGAAATACACTTATCTTCTTCTACAAACATAATATTAACAGATCCAAGTTCACTTACCAGAGTATTGAAGGCATTTAGATGCTCTGTAACAAAATCTCCATCTTTCATCCTAAGATGATACAACTTCTTTTGAAGAAACAACTTGTTTACCATGGACTTTGACTGATACAAAGTCCCCAACTTTTCCATAGTTCCTTAGTTGTATACTCTCCCGACACATTCAATAATGTTGAATAATCTAGGCAGAGTTGAATCGTACACCTTGCTCTTCTATCTAGCTTCTCCCAATCTTCTTTCGGCATACCAGTAGATTGAGTACTAGTAGTTTGTGTACCAGTAGTTCATGTACCAGGATCCACAACAATCCATTGTTCTTTGTCTACAATAAGGTCCTCCATCTTAAGCTTCCATAAATCAATTTTTTTACCGTTGAACTTCTCAATCTCAATTTTAGAACTACTTGCCATTATCTTTAAACACACAAATCACCACTGCAAATCTCCCATTGAACCCATGTTTATCACAGACCCAAGATAAAATTGATCTATTAAGACTGATCCAAACCCTCAGCAACAAGGGCATCCCCCTAAAGCCAAAAATGTGTTCTGATACCACATGTAAGTTTTAAACTTGTGAAGTAAGTCAATGCATATAGATTCCTAAGAAAAACAAAAATTAATCAATGGCTCATACACATAGTACACATAGATTTACAGTGGAAATCCTTAACCGGGATCAAACCAACCTTCCTTGGTGCCGCACCTCTCAACTCTTCATTGAATTAATTTCACCATTTGCAATACAATCTATACATAATATTTTAGGTATTCTACAACTACCAAAACCCTAATCCCTTAATCCAGGATTAATTTAGAAAACTGCTAAAAATAGCAAAAAATACTAAAATAACAAAAACCTCCCAAAAAAACATTTTGGGGTGATACCTGAAGCCAAACACTCTGCATAACCAAGGGGGAAGTCTTCCCCCGCCCCCCGGGAAAGATCCCGATGCACATGAAACAAATAGCGGAGGGGGGAGGGATCGTTGGACGCAATTGTCAAATCTGACACACCCCCCACACACATGCAAAGAATATAACACCTACCCAACATTCTCCCACTTGTTGCTTTGTTTGCATACAGGGGGTCACAAGATTGCATAGTCAACAATCTAGTGCAACAATGTCCATGGTTTCTTTACACTAGGGGAACTTCTCAGAGCTCACCAAATTTGTCAATGAATCTGTAGCATTCTTCAAAGTGTCAACCTTCTCCAACAACACTGTCTTGTATTCAACCATGTCTCTCACAAAGTGATATTGAACATCAATATGACTTTTCTTTGAATGATAATCTAGGTTCTTTGCCAGGAATTTTGCACTCTAACTATCACAATCTAACCTTACTACTTGTTGTACCAACCCAATACCTGAACACAATCTCTGTAATTGAACTGCTTCCTTGATTGCATGAGTAGCTGCAATGTATTCAACTTTTGTAGTTGAGAGTGCCACTACAACCTGTCTTTTTCTCATCCAACTGATTACTCCTCCAAATAGGTTAAACATATACCCACTTAAAGATATTCCATGATCCATATCTCCAACCTAGTCTGCATCAACAAACCCATGCATGTCCAACACTCTTTCCAATCATGGTCTTCCTTGGTAGCACAATCCATAACTAGAAGTGCCACACAAATACCCGAAAACCATTTTTATTGTTGTCCAATGCTCTTTCCCTGGTTTTGACATATCCTTGCTCAAAACACCCACTGCATGTGCAATGTACGGCCTAGTACATACCATTGCATACATCAAACTTCCAACTCCAATAGCATATATAACATGGGACATGTCCCCTTCCTCTTCATGTGTCATGGGACACTGATCTGCATATAACTTTACACCTATAGGAATAAGAACCTTGATTGATTTACTTTCCTGCATATTAAACCTCTATAATATTGTCTCAACATATTTTCTCTGATTCATCCAGAGTTTCATGTTTGCACAATCTCTTTTAATCTCCATTCCTAGAATGAAGTTAATAGCCACAAGATCCTTCATGTCAAATTTGAAGTATAGCTGCGACTTCACCTCCTTGATTACATCCATGTTGTTTCCTACAAGCAACATGTCATCGACATATAAAACTACATAAATGAAGTGATTACCAACCTGCTTGGAATATACACAATGATTAACCCTACTTCTCACAAATCCTAGTCCAAGGATGTATGTGTCAAACTTTCAGTACCACATCGTAATTTATTTCTTTAGACCATATAGTAACTTATTTATCTTACATACCATATCTTTATTTCCCTTCACTCCAAATCCTTCTCGTTGCTTCATGTAGATTTATTCTTCCAGATCCCCATGTAGGAATGTCGTCTTCACATCCACCTGTTCTACTTCAAAATAAAAAGCAGTAGAAAAATATAAAACAAATCTAATAGAAGTTAACTTGGAACAAAAGAAAAAATTTCACCAAATTCAATTCCCTCTAGCTGGGAATAACCTTTTGCTACTAACCGAGCTTTGTATTTCTCCACTTTTCCTTTCACATTCAACTTCTTCTTAAACACCCATTTGCTTCCAATGGTATTTCTTCTATTTGGAAACCCAATTAGATCCCATGCCTCATTCTTATCCAAAGCATCCATATCTTCAACCATACCCTTCTTCCAGAGTTTACTATCCTCTAAATTGACTGCTTCCCTGACAATCCTGGGATCATCACAAATAATAGATAAAGCAAAATTAGCATGAAAATCAAGTGGACTATACCTTTATCTTTTCCTTCTTTCCCTCATTGATCTCCTCAATATGGGAGTATGAGGCTCTTCTTCTGATTTGTCTTCTTCTGTTGATTCATATTTTTCATCATCCAACTCAAACTCTATTTTCTCAGGTTCTTCTTTGCTTGGTAGGATTTATTGTTTGGGAGCATCTTTAACCTCTCTAAAAACAACATTCTGACCATAAACAATCTTCTTAGTTTATGGGTTCCATAGCTTATAATCTTTCATACCATCTTTACAACCAATAAAGATACACCTTTTGGCTTTGTTATCTAGATTACTCCTATTTTCCTTTTGAAGATGTACATAAGTATCATAACCAAACACTTTAATATGGTCAAGAGAGGGTTTCTTACCATTCTAAAATTCATGCGGATTTTTGTCCACCAACACTGATGAGGGTGATCTGTTTACCAGGTAACATGCAATACCCATTGCCTTTTCCTAGAATTCTCGTCCTAACCCAACACCAGTGAGCATGCTCCTTGATTTTTCCATCAACGTCTGGTTCATCCTTTCTGCAACCCCATTTTGTTGAGGTTTGTATGGAGTATTCTTGTACCTTTCTATTCCACACTTCTTACAGAACTCTTCGAATTCATTCCCACAAAAGTCGCCACCATTATATGTCCTCAACACCTTTATTTTCTTCTCTGTCTAATTTTTTACCAGAGCCTTAAACTCTTTTAATTTATCAAATACCTTAGATTTGTTCCTAAGATAATGAATCCACGTGTTTCTTGAGAAATCATCTATGAATGAAACATAATACACAAATTTACCTAGTTATGGAACATGCACAAGTCCAAACACATCATTGTGTATCAAATCTAAGATACCCTTTGCTCTGATAGAACCAGATGGGAATCTTACTCAATTATGTTTACCATATATGAAATGTTCATATAAATCAAAATCCAGAGTGCAATTAGACATACCTTCAACCATACCTTTATTGTGTAGTGTTCAAATTCCCTTTTCTCCTATATGTCTTAGTCTTTGATGCCATAGCATGATAATCTTTCCACGAACAATATGGATATTGTCTTCTTTATTTTTATACTCAGGGAAAACAAATCTGTTACACCCACCAATATAAGTGCTTCCCAACAAATTTTACAGAGTTCCACATCAAACTCCCCTCATCAACATCATTTCTCCTTTGACCATCTTCCAAGTGCCCTTTCCCCATAAAGTATCCACACATGCATCATCCAACTTACTTATAGATATTAGGTTCCTAGCCAGATATGGAATGTGGAGAAATCTAGGGAGAGTTATAGTCCTTCCATCTTTCAGAAACAACTTAACCCTTCCATGTCCCATGATTTTGGTTGTCGAGCCATCTACTAGGAAGACATCACCACCATCATACTTTTCATATTCATTGAACCAATTATGCACCTTAGTCGATCAACCATACATCATGATCTACAAGTGTAACTGTAAATTCCAAGTAAAGATCACCTCCTTCTTTTGTGGAGGTTTTCTCCTCTGTGGAAGAGGAATCATGAGATCCCTTTGATTTGTCAATTTTCTTATACCTGCAATGTTTCTTATAATGCCCAACTTTACCACATTTCCAACATTTCCTCAAAGATTTTCTAGGGCATATATATCTACCTTTAGATTTAGATCTCCCCTCCCTTGTAATTTCCCCGGACACCCCAGGTTGGACCACGTCACCTAACCCAAGTGTTGTAACATACCCAAATTCCTACTGAGTCCCATTACCACCTTACCCATGCTTTGAACAACCAAATTGTAACAATTCCAACATATCACTAAGCAATGTTACAGTAGAAGTACATTACACAGAGTCTACATTAAATTCATTATGTGCATTATCACCTATAGTAATGCGCTCGACCAAAGGATGTGTTGCACCACACAACTTATAACAACATAAGCAACAATTATTTTCAATACCAAATTAAGCATCGGAAATAACTCAAATATGCACACACCAATTGTGCGCACTATCATATTGTTCCCCACAACACCACCTCATGTACCACCATCTAAGCGTCACGTGTCTACTCATATTTCTCTACACATGGAACCTAATTTTCTAACCACACATCCACAAATTTCAACCTCTTATTGTACACAGGTTACCACCCTGTGCACTCGGCCACTCATTCCTCTTCTTGTCGACTCATAACCAACATCATCAAGTTAACATAGTAGACTAAACTAACCATATTAGTTATATCCTTGCACATCTACAAATATAATCTATATGAATCATACTCACAGGTGAAAGCATCATTAAACATGGTAACAACAACTAATTATATGCAATGACATACAAGAATTTAACCCATATCAAACATAGACAAACAAGCTCATAGTAGACAAGACAAGAATATAAATAACACTTATCTTTTATGAAAATCACCAACTACGACCTTGACTTAGACATTCCCCCTAGACATAGAAACTGTTGCTCATAAGATTTCAGCAACAGGTCACCCCCGAGCTAGGGCTCAACGCCACCAGGGAAAAGTCCTAGTGACAAGGTGTGCTCTGAAACTCAACAAAATTGCTCAGTCCTAGGTGCCCACTGCTACAACTAGCCTACAATCCTTCATTCCCCACACACCTATCACACCCAAGGAAGTGTGTCCCTTCTCTGCTCACCAGTCCCTCGGTTTCCCCACTTCCCTTTCCTGGGTTACTAGAAATAGGCCAGAAAAGAATTTTGTGAGCCTTGTGACTAGTGCCCAACGCACCATGAAATGATTCTAATTAATTCTCTCACCCAAAGAATATTCTCATGGGTCTGGAAATCATTCCACAACAACTCGTCTTTCACCCAGAGAGACTTCTCATGGTCTTCCCACCTGACGTTTCGACAATGAAAATCTGGATTCAACCCCACAACTCCCTATAAGATTCTCTGATAGATAAGGTAATAATCAGATTCTCTATACATTCCGACCTCTTTCTGCTCACCAGAGCTTGAAACATGAATAATAATCGTAATCCCCCAAAAATACACTAAGGATAGCAATATATATTGCATGCCTTCCAGTTGACACTTGTCACCTCCAAAAGCAGCTTTAAGCCACTTGGTGACTCGTTCCCTATCCTTGGGAACTTAGGATAAAATAATGATATATCTAACATTACACTTTTCCCAGAATTATTATAAAATATTCCCTAAGACTTACGACTCAACCCCTTTTTCCCTTTTTCCGGTGGAGTAGGCCCCCCATCTCTTTTATGTCTGAGTCAATCAGCACGCAGCGATGCAATATTATATTATATTCATGATTGTATTTACATGGATAGGCACACTAACCTATCTATGTTTAGGATCACAAGCCTCATAATCATACATTCTCTTTGGCCTAAAAAACCTAAACATTCATTCTCACGCACTAACCCAAGTGCGCACAACACAGTGCAATGTGCACACTTACCCAAGTGCACGCAACACTTAGACTGTGCGCACCTTGTCCTTGTTAACACTTTTTTTCACACTGCCCTGTTGCACGCAATACCCCAAAACCAAGTGTCCTTGGCTGACCAACCTAATGTTCATTACATTTATACTTGGTACCAATTGGCTCACCAACCTATATGTACAATTACAAAGGGTTCTGGATCAGGGACACTAAAATCCCCTCCCCCTTATTTATGTGTCGTCCTCAGTGCATTGTATATACATACAAAATTTTCAAACATCATAAAAAAGATGAGGATACTATGCTCGCATAACATCCTCGCATTCCCAGGTTGCATCCTCAGGACCGTACCAGGTCCATTGGACTTTTACTATCTCCATGACATAATTATGAAGCTTCTTGACCTTTCGATCCAATATGCAAACTGGTCGCACTCGAAATTCTCCTTTTGGCTCCACCTGAATCACATTCCAATCAATGATATGATTAGCATCAAGTACATATTTCTTAAGAAATGACACATGGAAAACATTATGAATGCATAAGGACGCATGAAATGTAAGTGTTAGCGATATTTCTTGTATCGGGGTAAAATGCGAAGCAGTGGGTGAAAAACCCACTTTTCCTAAGTTTGGGGAGCAAATGCGCTGGGATAAGCTGGCGGCAGATCTGGGCGGCTAGGATCTGTGCGCCCAGATCTACGGTTGCAAGGCGATTCCAGACCCCCCCCC
>JASDQU010439460.1:133480-148443 GCA_032191745.1 Picea mariana
CCGGATCAACGGCGCGAGAGGCGATTCCGGACCCCCCCCGCATTTCTACCTTTAAGTGGAGGGGGGGGTCCAGAATCCAGGGTGCATCTTTCCGATGGCTGGGATCAGAGCGCATGAATCAACGGCGCGAGAGCGATCCAGACTCCATTATCGTTCTGCGTTTAGCCAGGTGGGGCCCCTCCTTCCTGCCATGTCATCCTCTGTACCATTCTTCCCTTTGCCATCTGTTCACTTCCTGGCCATGCGATGAGACTCCCTCTCTTTGGCCCTCCCTCATCCTCATCCATCATAGGGGTCCCTCGCAGCAGTCCAGCGAAGCAGCATCCAAAGAAAGGCCGTTCAAGATGATCCAGGTGGCACCATTAAGCAGCTGCCACGTCATAAATGTCGAGTTGGCCGGGCCGTTATCGATCCCGATGAAGTAGTTATTGAAGCGGTTGGTGGTGGTTAGACATCGTCTCCGCCATAATGGGAAAGTCCGGCAGTGAATTAAAGGCACGTCGATTCGCCTACGGAACTGTCAGAGGATCAATTATGTCCGTCGCAGGTGCCCGATTAGTCAAAGATTGCAGGGACAGAACGTCAAAAAGCCATGCAGACGCAATGCTTTCAATGCAACGTCTCGATTTTGTTGCTAGGGTTGTTCTGAGTATGTATAGGCGTTTCCGCCATTTTTTGTATCTATCGATGGTAGAGCTAAGCTCCCGACTGTAAAGTTTCAGCAGCATTCTGGTTTCCTGGTTATGCCTCTGTGTTTGAGACTTCTTGGTTTATAACAAACAGTTCTCCTTTTTCCATCTTGTTTTGTCTTGTGCCGGAGAGTTCATAGTTGAATGGTTCACGTGGATTGTTACAGTTATGTTATGATAAAGGGTTTGTCGTGACATTTTTGTATTCTCTGGTTTTCTATGTTTGAATATAAAGAGACTTTGTGTTCGGACGCCTTTCTCCTCTAGTCTATTACAAACTTGATGTCTGTGATAGACCTTTGCACCCTTCTTGCGTAAGTCTTCCACCTACTCACCCTTTTACTACGACTCACTGTTTGGAGTTTATCAAGACCTCACTCGTTCATGCATGCCCGGTCTGGTTTCTGAGTTGACACGATGCTATTTTGAGTTTTCCTCCATTTGATCACCCTTTAAACAAATCGTGACATTAAACTGATGGGCGTCGGGATCTGCTCCTGCAAGCAATCCAGGAGTGACTTCCAGCTCCAACAGTAAGCATATAAGTGATATGACCAATCCTTTTGAGGGTTTCAAATGGTCCAAAATAGCACACTGCTAATTTAGAACACTTTCCCAAATTCAGGGAGTTACGCCTAGCCTTCACTTTTAGAAACACATGATCACCTACTCCAAATTCCTTGTGGGTTATGCCTTTATCTGCACAACTTTTATGCATGTCTTGGGAAACCTTTAAGTTATGTCGTATCTTTACCATTTTCTCCTCCATTTCCCAGAGCAAATCTGGTCCAACTATTGCACGGTCTGTTGGGTTATCCCAACTTACAAGCATGTTGCATTTTCTACCATAAAGTGCTTCAAACGAGATCATATTTAAGGATGATTGATACCCATTGTTGTAAGAAAAATATACCAAATGAAGGTATTCTTCCCACTTGGAAGAATTTTCCATCACATACATCCTCAACATGTCTTCAATCACCCGATTTACCCTCTCGGTCTGACCATCCGTCTCAGGTGATATGATGTGTTGAAATTCAGACTTGTTCCAAATCCCTTGAATAACCCTTTCAAAAGTTCAAGGTGAAATTTGAATCTCTATCAGCTACAATTATCTTAGGAACACCATGCAACTTAGCAACTTAACGCATTTATATCTCATCAATGCCGACCTCCTTGTGTGTTGAATTCACTGTAATAAAATGGGAAGCTTTAGTAAGCTTGTCAAACACCACCATAATATAATCATATTGCTTAATAGTCCTAGGAAACTTAGTTATGAAATTCATCGTCACAAATTCCCACTTCCACTCAGGAATGGGAAAAGGCTGTAGTAAACCAATAAAATGTATGTGGTCAACCTTGACCTTCTCACATTTGAGACATCTCGCAATAAAATGTGCAACTTCCTTTTTCATACTTAGCCAAAAGTATTTCTTCTTAACCACAACAATGGTCTTCTGGTAACCTAGATGTCCAACATAAGGAACCTTATGCATCTCTGACAAAATCAAAATCTTCAACTCTTAATCGTTTGGCACATAGACTCTGTGTCTATACACGAGGATCCTATCCTCTCTTAACTCATAACCTTCAAACTTTGGTTGCAACATACTTTGTTGTAAATTCACACTTATATCCATATAGCGCAGATCTGATTTGGAAACTTCTAAAATTATGTCGCACAAATCTGTCTGGTACATGCTAACAGTTGTAGCATATATTTCATGCACCCTCATGTTGAGTGTGCCAACAACTTTGTTCTATTTTCCTCTGATATGATTTATGTCTAAGTCATACTCACCAAGGAACTCTAACCACCTACTTTGCCCAGAATTCAAGCTTGGTTGTACAAACAAATACTTCAGACCACAATGGTCTGTTCTTAGCTCAAATCTCTTTCCCATGAGATAATGTTGCCACATCTTCAAGGCATGCATTATAGCCTCCAAATCTAAATCATGCGTAGTATAGAGCCTTCCATGCTCTTTCAAATTCCTTGATTCATAGCACACCACATGCCCATTCTGACTAAGGAATCCACCAAGTCCTTCCTTGCATGCGTCCTTGCACACAATGAAATTTTCATCTAGATCAACAATTCTTGGAATTGGGACACTTGTTAACAAACTCTTCAAGTGTTGAAAACTCCTTGCGCAATCTGGAGTCCATTCAAATCGTGCACCTTTCTTCTGTAGGGATGTAATTGAATAGGAAATATGTGAAAATCCTTCTATAAACCTTCTGTAGTACCTTGCCAATCTCATAAATGATCTCACTTTTGTAATATTTCTTGGTGTTGGCCATTCCTCAATGAATTTTATCTTTGTTGGGTCCACAACTATCTCAATATTTCTTTAAAGACATCCTCATATTCTTTCAATATTGTGCAGTCTTCCACACTTGGCACTTTATCCTTAGGTACCTCTTCCATGTGCGTTGTGAATACTTGACACCCTTTTCTATAACTTTTCCTCAACTATGAAGCTGAAACTTCTCTGATAGTCACAACCCTTGGAATTCCTTGAACTGATCTCAATTTTCCTTGCACGTCCAGGAAAGTGAATGCATTATTACAACAATCCAGGACAACATGGTGCTCGTCCAACCAATCCATACCAATGAGGAAATCATACGAGCCCAAAGGTATGATATTCAAATCAGCCTTTATGCACAGTCTATTCATCTCCAATGGACATGCCTTAACCATCTCATTGATCTTCCTTTTTGCTCTTGTAGCTAACTGCACCAACCAAAATTTTCCAAGATTGCTTTTCGTAAAATGGAATCTTTCCACCATATTAGGATCTAGATAACTATGAATAGCTCATGAGTATATTAAAATAGCAATGGGTTGGTCATTAATATTACCTTCCACCTCGATCATGTGCGAATGGAACTCATCCTGCTTGTTATCCAGTGCGGTGTAAATCCTTGGCACATTTCTTCACATATCCTCAACTTTTTCAACTTGTTGTACACTGTGCACAATCCTCGCTTTATCACTTCTTTGAGGACAATCTCTACGCATATGATTTTCACCACAACCCCAACACTGCATAGGTTGTTTCCATGACTTTTGTTCCACTGCTTTCGACATTTTGGGTTCCTGGAGAGTCGTCTGTCCTTGCACAGTATTTCTAATAAATGGTGTCTTAGCTCCCTTCTTCCTTTGTTCCACCTTACTTTTCATCTTATCTTCCCAATCCTTTTGGAAATTCGGCTTTCCCCTTTGATGCTCATAAAGACACTTAGTGTGCCTTATGGTCTCTTCCAACGTTTTAGGATCATCATACTGTATCTTGTCACTGATAAATGAAGGAAACCCACGCAAATATATTTGAATCCTCACTTATTCATCCTTGATAAAAGGAACATAGTTCAACAGTTCCAAAAATATTCTTTCATACTCATCAACTGTCATACTCCCAAGCCTGAGTTCGAATAACTCCTTCATTTTCTTTTCATAGTAATTCTTGGTTAAGTATTTCTTTTGGAAATGCCTCTTGAACTACCTCCAAGACACTTTCTTCTCATCAATGTGTTTCACCTATACATATTGATTCTACCACATTGATGTTTTTCCTTTTAACTAATAGATAACAATTCTCCCTTCTGCCTGCGCAGAATAATTATGCAGCTGGAAGTACTTCGTCATACCCAACAACCATGTCTTTGTATCTTCGTCCTTCTTGTGCTCACCATCAAAGGTAGGAGGCTTGATTTTATTCATTTCTCCCTGTAGTTCGTCCACCACAATCCTTCTCTTATGTTTTCTGACAGGAGATGGAGTTGAGCTACTACTTTTTTTCTTGAAAGAATACTTACCAACACTTCTTTCTTCTCTTCTTTTTTTATCATGAGATTTGCGACTTCTTGATCTACTTGACTTTGTCTCCTTAATAATATTATTTTCTATTATGTCCATGATTTGCATCAATTTGTCATTGAAGTCATCTTGTTGCGCCTTGGATCTCATAAGCCTTTCATTATCAACCTTATAACTCTAGACATATTTCTGCAATACTTTTACCGTTTCAATCAAGTTCATGTGCTCATCCTTGGATTATGTAGCATCGTCACCCAACCCGACATACAAATCCCCGAATTCATCATCAGGACTACAAGTCCTCTACACATTTTCCAAGCTCTTAACCTTCTGCATTGATTTTGTCTTGCTCTATTCACTGAAAGTTCTGCAAAATGTGCAAGCAATTAAGTTTTGTTAGATGGTTTCATGCAACAACTACATGAAAACTTTGCACCATTTTGTTAGAATTCACTCTTTTGAATTTCTTGGAGGATTTAACATCCCAAACTCTAGTGCACACACCCGCACATCACTGAATTTGTGCACATCACAACTCTAAACTGCACACCAATGGTCTTACGTGAAAACTAAGCTTTGTACTATGTCGTACCAATTCTTAGCGTACGCATCTATTCATGCTAATCTTTGGCCCATATAAGTCCAATGTTGAACCAATTGCTCTGATACCACAATGTAACATCCCCGACCACCCCAGGCTGGACCATGTCACCTAACCCAAGTGTTGTAACATACCAAGACTCCCACTAAGTCCCGTTACCACCTTACCCATGCTTTGAACAACCAAATTGTAACAATCTCAGCATACCACTGAGAAATGTTACCGTAGAAGTACACTGCACGAAGTATACTTTAAATTTAGTCTATGCATTATCACCTGTGGTAATGTGCTTGACCAAATCCTGAGTCGCACCAAACAACTTATAACAACAGAAGAAAGAATTTTTTTCAATACCACCTTAAGTAACATAAATAACTCAAATATGTGTGCATTGATTGTGTGCACTATCATATTGTTCCCCACAACGCCACCTCGCACACCACCATCTAAGCGTCATGTGTCTACTCATATTTCTCTACACGTGGAACCTAATTTTATAACCACACATCCACAAATTTCAACCTCTTAACATACACATGTTACCACCCTGTGCACTTGGCCAATCAATCCTCTTCTTGTAGACTCATAACCAACATCACCAGGTTAACATATATCACTTAGAATAAAATAATGATATATCTGACATTACACTTTTCCCAGAAATATTATAAAATATTCCCTAAGACTTATGAATCACCCCCTTTTTCCCTTTTTTCGGTGGAATAGGCCCCCCATCTCATTTCCGTATGAGTCAATTAGCACACAACGATGAAATATTATATTAATATTCATTATTGTATTTACATGGATAGGCGCACTGGCCTATCTACGTTCAAGATCACTAGCCTCGTAATCATACAAGCTCTCCAATCTAAAAAACCTAAACATTCATTCCCACGCACTAACCCAAGTGCATGCAACACAGTGTAATGTGCGCACTTACCCAGGTCCGGGCAACACTTAGACTGTGTGCACCTTGTCCTCGTTGTTAGTGCTAGAAGTCGACTCAAGACTGCAATTGAGTCAAGCCTAACACACCTTGCTTAAAAAATGCTCAATAAGGGTTTAGATTTAAAATGTTTGAGAGTGGTAGGATCAAAGATGGAGGCTTGTGATTAGGCTCTTTGTGCCAATTTTATATGTGCAACAAATTAGGTTAATAAAACCTAGATCAGAGAAATGAGATAGTGAGATGTGATGAAGAAATATGAAAAACAAAATTGTAAGATAATAAAAAAAAAAAAACATCATGTTGGTCAGTATGTCTAATAGTAGAAGAATAATTCAACATTCATAAAACCTTTCTAAACATGAATTAAAGACTCAAATAGATCCATGGCAAAGGTTATAGCATACCCTACACAACAACCTTCTTAGAACCAAAAATGCGTGTGTATACTCAATAACAACATATCATATTCGATCAGAGGAACAAGAAAAAATGATTTACACAGAATAAGAGAAAAAACTGACCATTGGCTTTATTTGCAGTTGATATCTTTACATAGAAATTTGTTTACGTTGATATCTTTACATAGAAGTTTGGTAAACAAAAAGGTTTAAAAAAATAATATATCAAGTTTCCATCCCCATCTCTCCTCAGTCCCTCGGACTGGATCCTCTCCTCCTGAAACCCCCTTCCAATTACATTATTCATCAATAAATTTATAGAAATCTAATCCTAGAAACAGTTACTAACAATCTGGAACTAGTTACTAAAATTAGAAATTGGTTTTAGATAAGTTGTTGATATCGAGCACTTTGAATGTGGAATTGCATTGTTATACGTTGCCAAGTATCTCGAGCTGTTAGAACCGTTGGATTCAAATCTTCTTAGAATCTGGAACTTTCCTTTAGCCAATGATTCTCTGCCTTAAAAAATGCTAAAAGAAACCTCACCGAAAATCAATGTTAACTGGAAAATCAATGCTGTCAGGTGCCCTGTTCCTACTGTTTTCTTGCCTTGAAATCTGAGGAATTGATTTATATGTCCTTCGAATATTCAATTGCCTGCTAATCTTGTGCTTAAAAAAATGGGTTATATGTTTGCCACCTTTTCATTTCAAGACTTTTTAAGTCATTGAAATTGTATGCTCATCGCAATGTCATAATCAAAGAGAAGACCCACAGCCCATACATATCACTAGCATGAATATACTCTGCAAGTAATATTGAAAAACTGGATACCCAAAGCTGGTAATGCTGCATATATGGAAACAAATGCCACTCTTGGTCAATCAAACAAGGCAAGGACGAGAAAACGAGCCCTTTTTAGTCAATCGACCACATAAACAAGTAATAATCATTAGCAATCCACATCTTGTATTAGGGCATAGTGTAGATGGGTAACATCTAGATGCATTCTTATTCCTCTGCAACAATAGATATTTTCACATAACCCGGTATAAACAGGTATGATCAAACCAGTCCACCTACACATTTGTGCCCTTTTGATTCGACCTTGAGCATGGATCTCATGTACAAATGTAGATAATATATATAGGAATTCCCTTCCCTTTTTGTTTTAAACACGAATAGAAACATTACTTTCCATAAAAATATAGTCCATGGAAAACAAAGAAGAACAACGCAGGAATAAAGGAACACTTGGATCTTTATCTTTAACACTTGGCGATGTTGGTGTTTCTTCCTCGATGCTTCTGACATTCGTAAGCTCTGGTGTTTCCTGTAGTGTCAGCTCCACCTTTGCAACACCCGTCTCTCGAGGTTCCTTGGAAGAATCCCCATTGAACATAATTTGCATACCTGGAATATACTCAACCCATGCGCCAAGTTTTTTGATGAAATAACCAGTCTTCCATTTCTGTACTCTGGGTTTTTCGTATTCATTAGATGATGAGAAATGGAAGACACGACAATTTCTTCCATAAAATTACTAAGAAGCACTGAATCCAAAAAACAAATGGATCCCAAATCATCACATTCAAGATCATTTGCTACAAGAATCTCTGATATATGGTTCCTATTGTCCTGAAACTGAATMACTTTCAAATCTTATTCAAGATGACTCTTCCAGCTGACAAGGCGTTCGTTGTCTTCTGGGGGATTTATATCGATATTATAGGGAAATGATGATGCTAGTTGCTCATCTACTGCTCTATAGTTCTGTTTTTCTGATGGATCCACCATTYTGRAACCTAGAACMAATACTGRTCCTAAAAGCTTCTTTACCATTTTGCARAACAAAMCATATGTCTTTGGCACTCTGAACATAAGCATCTCATCATATCTCAAATATATTACTATAGGACATGTCCTCGATATASTCATTAAAACCTTATAAAGGGACTACACAAGTAGTTTATCTTGAAAATCCCAACTACTAGTCTGTTTTAGAGAACCTGAATTATGGGAACTTGTTGCAGATGCAACAAGCCTTGATAAGTTGGTTGTCGATGCAGAGTTTCTTCTGAGTTTATGAAAGTTAGTAATACGTCCAGGTTCCTTTGATTTTGTTTCAACATTTTTGTTCTGTCTCCAAAGTGAACCTGATTCTTTGGACTTGGAGTCCTCTCTTGAAGGAAGGATTGAGAAATTTCCCAGTAATCCACTCACACGATCCAATGCAGATGAAGACATTGTTTTTTGGAAGAGTATTTGCACCTCCTCCATATCTGTTGTTTTTTGGAAGAGTATTTGCACCTCCTCCATATCTGGTTTGTACCTTTAGTGAAAATTATTTTACATCCAACAACAACAATTTAGCCTCAAAATAGTGTGCTAATTACTTTTCAAGCATTTGTAGATAAGGTTCTTCAGGGCCTGGCAACAGAATTGCATGACTGGCTGGAGACAAGTTTCTTGTGTGTTTGGAAATTTCAGCATGATTAAAATGAAGATAAGAAGCACTAGTCAATAGCACCCTTGTTTGGTCATTGAGATAATGTGGGAATTGATTGAAAGTAGCATTAATGTCTCTGCCTTCAACTGCTCAGTGTCGGTGATTGAGAGTTGGATTTTCCAATGATTGTGTTGAATGACAGATTAACCATACCCCTCATGGGTTATCTTTTGGCGCTTGATCTCGACAATGGTGCGGGGCTTTGTATTGATGTGGATTACTTGGTAATTGGTGCTCGATCTTGGTGTAGCTCCAGGATGATTGACTCGACAGCCTGTGGGCTTAATTCCAATAATTAGAGATTGGCCTTTGGGCCAATATATTTGATAAAAATTTAATAGGCCTGTTTATAAACCCAAGAGCCTAAAAAGTCTAGAAAACCAATCATTTTCAGCATATAGGAGCCAAGCAGAACTTCTACAGTGCCTCTTATCAAATTTTGATGAAAATGCTACTGAGGTTGTAAATTCCTGTAGCGCCCTTAAGCCATAATTTGACAATACGAATATAGTGCTAACACTTGTTAACACTTTTCTGCACATTGCCTTGATGCGTGCAACACCTGAAAACCAAGTGTCCTTGGATCACCAACCTAATGTTCATTACATTTATACTTGGTCCCAATCGGCTCACCAACCTATATGTACAGTTACAAAGGGTTCTGGGTTAGGGACACTACACCCTCCCTGAAGACTTATTTGTATCCCTATCTTTGGGACGACCTCTTACAAATAAAGAATTTGTGCTATGACTATCCATGCTTTTCCACCTCATCTCTTTTGATAACAAGGATGAAACTATATCCTCATACTTCAATGCAGATTGAGTGGTGCTACCAATTGCTACAACTAGATTATCCTAGGAGTCTGACAAAGAACATGACAAAGTAATACACGTGTCTTCTTATACAAGCATAATATTAACATATCCAAGTTGACTTACCAGAGTATTGAAGGCATTTAGATACTCTGTCACACAATCTCCATCTTCCATCCTAAGATGATACAGCTTCTTTCAAAGAAATAACTTGTTTACCGGGGACTTTGACTTATACAAATGCCCCTACTTTCCCCATAGTTCCATAGCTGTATATTCTCTCGACACATTCAATAATACTGAATCAACCATGCAGAGTTGAATTGTACTCCTTTTTCTTCTATCTAGCTTCTCCCAATTTTCTTTCGACATGCCAGTATATTGAGTATTAGTAGTTTGTGTACCAATAGTTTTTGTAACAGTAGCTTGTGTACCAGTAGGTCATGTACTAGGATCCACAACGATCCATTGTTCTTTGTTTACAAGAAGTTCCTCCATCTTAAGCTTCCATAGCTAAAAGTTTTTACCGTTGAACTTCTCAATCTCGATTCTATAACTGCTTGCCATTATCTTTCAACACATGAATCACCACTGCAGAGCTCCCATTGAACCCAGTTTTATCACAAACCCAACATAAACTTGATCTATCAAGACCGATCCAAACCCTCAACAACAAAGGCATCCCCTTGAAGCCAAAAATGTGCTCGGATACAACAAGTAAGTTTTAAACCTGTGAAGTAAAGCAATGCATATAGATTCTTAAGCAAAACAAAAATTAAGCAATGGCTCATACACATAGTACACAGAGATTTACGCTGGAAATCCTTAACCGGGAGAAAATCATCCTTCCTTGATGTCGCACCTATGAAATCTTCATTGTATAAATTTCACCATTTTCAATACAATATATACAAAATATTTTAGGTATTTCCTAGCTACCAAAACCCTGATCCCTTAATCCGAGATAAATTTAGAAAACCTTTAAAAATATCGAAAAATGCTAAAATAGAAAAAACCACCCAAAAATAAATTTTGGGGTGCTGCCTTGAACCCCGTTGGCTCAAGGATACCATCCAGAGATAAACTCTCTGTGTAATTCAGGGAGGGGAAATATTTCCCCCCCTAGGAAATCGCTCGGTGCACACAACACAAAGACCAGAGGGTGGAGGGATCATTAGACACAGCCGTCAAATATGACGCACCCCCCACACACATCCAAAGATTATAACACCTACCCAACAAGTGGAGCTTCAAGACACATGACACATGATATGTATTTATTATATAAAATACATGAGCAAGAGGGAGGCATGAGTGTGGAGCTTGATGATGATGTCACTTATCTTGTGAGAGGAGTTGGTTCCATCTCTTTTCACGTATCTATAGGTGATGTTCTTCAGTTGAGTAATATTTTGTTTAATATTGTGTTGGAGAAGAATATTCTTTTAGTATTGTGTATGGTGTATCTTCATTGTATCATTGACTTTGATGCTCATGAGATCATATTTAGAAGATGAACCAATGTTGTGGTGAAAAGGGTGAATGTTGGAGGTCTTTATATGTTGTAGGTAGATCCAATGAAGCATGGTGATTTGGTACATAGGAATACCAAGTTGTGTGGGTTATGGCACATGTATCTTGTTCATTTTAATTATGGAGCACTTCTTGTATTGAATAACTTAGTGTAGGGATTTCCCGACTTCAAGATAGAAAAGGGGAGTGTATGGAAAGGATGTGTTCTTGGTAAACACTTTAAGGATACTTTTCCAAGTAGTGAGCATAGATCAAGAGGGAGTCTTGATCTAATCCAATCATATGTGTGTGGACCTATGTCTTCCACTTCCTTGATAGGTAGTTGTTGGTATCATGTCACTTTTATTGATGATTTCTCTTATATGAACCAAATGTATTTATGGAAGACTAAGGATGAAGTGTTCAATGAGTTCACAAAGTTCAAGGCCTTGGTTGAAAATTAGTTAGGGAAGAGGAACAAGATACTTTTCTCAGATAATAGAGGAGAGTATACCTATATGAAGTTTGATTCATAGTGCAGGGAAGTTGTGATTAAGAGGGATTTGACAATGCTTTACAACACATAGTGGAATGGGGTTGCCGAGAGGAAGAACATGTGTATCATTGAGGTTGTTAAGTCTTTGACTCATGACATGGATTTTCCCACGTATTTTTTGGATGAGGCTTGTAATATAGTTATGTATATATTGAATAGGTGTCCTCAAGTGATCTTGAAGGACCTTGCACTAGAGGAGGAATTTATTGGTGTGAAACTGGATGTATCTCATTTATGTGTGTTTGAGAGCCTAGTTTATATTCATGTTCATGAGGAGAAGAGGACAAATATGGAACCATCAAGCATGAAGGGTATTTTTGTTAGATATAGTGAAACTTCCAAGGCTTGCAGAGTCTACATTTCAACATATAAAAATACAATAGTAAGCAAATATGTGAATTTTGATGGGGTTGGGAGATCTTTTAGTTCATAGGACTCCTCTTCTGTAATTTATGAGAGTGAGGAGGCTACTATTCCAAAGATTGATCCAAATACTCATGATGAGTTAGATTCAGGCATGGATGAGGTTAGGATAGGATCATATATTCCCTCACCTTTTGCACCAACCCGTAGGAGATCAAGATGGCTCACTTAGAAATTAAAGGAGGCTAGGAAGCATATAGAAAGACCAATATCTTTAGTAAGGGTGAGTATATCTCTTAGGAGATATGTTAATCATATGGCATTGGTTTCTTCCATTCATGAGCCTTCTAGTTGTTTAGAGGAGGAGATGTGTGATTCCTTGATGGAGGATGATGTTGAGGATGATTTCAAGGTTGCAACTGATGGGAGAATTGTATACTACAGGGACCATGTTGATGGATTCTATCAGAAAGAGGGAGTTTCCTATGGATTCTCTTAGATAGAGGGAGTTTCCCATGACAATACTCTTGCTTCAATATTCTCTTGGGATGAAAGAGTTGACCTAGTTTAGGTTGTTTCAATTGAAAAAGTATTGGAGGTGGAGGAGAGGGATTCTCATGTTGATAGGTTGATGTTATCCTTGCATGGTTTTTTACCTATATCACAAGATTTGTAATCTAGAATCAAGGAGTTTGTTTGTGTATATTTCTATCTTTGTGACTTTGATAGATGTGATCCACTTGCACTGGTCTTGCATAGAGATGGGATTATCCTTACAAGATGTCCTGGACAAATCATGATATGGTGTTCATTGGTTTTGGCCTATGATGTTGACTTGGAGGATGAAGGAGTTTGGCAGGTTTCTTTTGTTCCAAGGTTATTTTCCTTCATATTCACGGGTGGTTAGTATTATTTGGAAGATTGAGATGCTATGATAGCATGGGTGACAATTAGTTTACAAGTGGAAGTGGTTAATTTATGAACTACAATATGTATAGATTTGCAAGTGGTAGGTTTGGTGGAGTTGTAGAGGAAGTCCACGGGTGTCAGTGTAATCACTTTCCTTGTAAATATGGAATTCTAGCTTTTGGGGTTATTCTAAAAGTGTTTACACCATTATTGGGGGTGCTTCATGATTTTTGGTGTACACAGTGTTTGTTTAGGCCCTAGATGGTCTAAGATGGAATGGTGCATGGGAGATGGTATGTGATGGGTTTACACAATGGATATAGATTGCTTATTTATTGCTTCTCCTCATGTGGGTGCTTGATTGTAATTATTCCCTAGGGTGTTGGAGTTATCTTTCTTTCTTGGTGGATGCTCTTCATTATGGACACATGGGAATATCCACTTGCTTGGAGAACACCCTACTTAGGAGGAGGAGCATTGTGCATCTTAGAGGAGGGCATTGGGCCCTAGACAACACATGGTAGATTGTATTATTGTATGGAGGCTTGGAGTTGGGTCAGGGATGCCTAGGTTGTGGTAGTGTTCTTGCAGGGGCAGCAAACCCAGTGGGGTATGTGGATTTGGAGGAGAAATGGAGTTCATGTGGGCTTGGGATAAAGAAGTGTAAAGACACATTAAATATGTACACCATCTTGGAGCTCCTATTGTGTACGCCATCACCTTGGAGCGAGATATTTGTACCCTTGGAGTTGAGCACTTCATTTGTGTATGCCTACATGGGCATATTGTAGGTAGGATTGTAAGGGATTGGGCCCACATTATATTGTTGGCCCCCCTTACCTATCACATATATAGAGAGGAAGGAGAGAGTAATTCCCATTCATAACTTGTGTTTCTCATCATTATACTCTTCTCTTTGAACTTGTATTCTTGGAGTGATTCACTAGGGTTCATGATAAAACCCTAGGAGACGCTATGGAAGTAGAATATTTTTTTTGGGAGCTTGCTCTTGTGACTCACTAGAGTTTTCTCTTATGAGGAAGATGTTGGAGATGATGATAACTTCATATCTATCATTGTGTTAACTCTGAGAGAAGTGCACTACTCTCTCTCTCTCTCTCTCTGAGTAACTAGGGTTTCATGATCTTTGTGGAGCATCTTGAAGTCTAGGGTTAGGGTTTAACCCTTGGATGTTTGGAATTAGGGTTTTGTGATAAATACCTAGGGTATATTTGGTGAAGAAGAAGAAGAGAAGAGGAAATATTTCCTTGGAGGACTTTCTTGAGTTATTCTTGAATGTTAGAGCTCTTTGGTTGAGTTAGGGTTTTCCTTATTTTTCACTAGTTATGGTCTTAGAGGGTTATTGGTTTGTACTAGCCTTCTCTCAAGGCTAGTACAANCTAGGGTATATTTGGTGAAGAAGAAGAAGAGAAGAGGAAATATTTCCTTGGAGGACTTTCTTGAGTTATTCTTGAATGTTAGAGCTCTTTGGTTGAGTTAGGGTTTTCCTTATTTTTCACTAGTTATGGTCTTAGAGGGTTATTGGTTTGTACTAGCCTTGAGAGAAGGCTATGATATGTACACAGACTTCATATTTGTTGGCAAATGTTTAACATGTAGCATATGCTTGTCATTGATGGCAAGTACAACAATGATGATGGCTTGAGTACAACAGCGATGATCAACAGAGCAGTGATATTCAGGAAGACCGACAACACAACCAGGCAAACAAAAGATAAGTTCAGGTTGATAAAATGTTTGAAGGCCCGAGAATCATTTCTGATTGTTGGATCTCATTCAAAATTCCCGAAAGAACGAGGGTCATC
>JASDQU010439461.1:0-10018 GCA_032191745.1 Picea mariana
GTGGCAAGGTGGGACCACAAGACTTAGTGGGAAACAGGTGTCAAGGCGTTAGGCCTCACCATGAGATGCCGACAGGTGGCGTGTGATCGGAGTTTCGGGGTTCGGAGTTTTGTGTTGCATGAAACGCTCGGCACCACATCCTCCGATTTCCCGATAGGGAAGTCTCCGAGAGAAAAGAACGTTGACCCTTGACCATTGGGGTTCGGGACTTGGAAGGTTCTGTGCATGGTGCAAAAGGACTCGCGAACTCCCGACCGACGAATTCCCGATTTCTACAAGTATGTGGGCCCAAGCCTTTAAACATCGCAAGTAGCCGAATCCCGATGAGGGTTAATGTTATTATCTCAGTTAGGAATTAATTTGCTTAGGATTAGAATGAAGTTAGAATATAGAGTGGGCATTACAATTTGGATAAATGGTTGAATATGTTAGAGGGGTATTACTTTGTTCAAAATATTTCTAACACCAAAAATATCACCTTCACTCCCCTTAAATCCCTTCCCCATGTCAAAGATTGGTGGGAAAATTATTGGGAGAGACATAACAAAGACAAGTTCTTCTTTAGGAAGATTAAAAATTTCTTTTTCTTAAGGGTATCAAGTTCTTCTTCTTAAAGGCTCCAAATTATTCAGTCACATTGATCTAAATTCAAGCTATCACCAGGTTCATATGGAACCAACTAATGTCTGGAAGACAACCTTCAAATCTAAAGAGGGCCTCTTTGAGTGGTTGGTCACTGTTTTTGTATTGACTAATGCTCCAATTACATTCATGAGGATGATGGATGATATATTGTGGTCATTCAAAAAATATTTCGTGGTCATCTATTTGGATGACATCCTCATGTTTAGATGGACTTGGGAAAAGCACTTGCAACACATTAAGTAGGTCTTGAGCACCCTGCAGAAACAAGATTTATATTCCAATCTCTATAAATAGTCATTCAACATGTAGAGAATCCAATACTGAGGATACATAATGAATGAACATGGGGTGCATGTGGACCCAACCAAGATTCAATTCATCGTGATTGGCTATCCCCAATGACTTTGAAAGAGATTCATAGCTTCTTGGGCCTTGCCAAATTATATCTCATGTTCATGGTGGGGTTCTATCATATCACTTATCCCTTAAGTCAACTGACAAATGGGGGATCCAAAGATAACTTTTCATGTTCTGAATCACAGCAAAAACAATTCCAGGATTTGAAACATCGCATATATTGCACACCAATCCTCACATTTCAAAGACTACAACGACAATTTGATATTGATACATATCCCTATGACAGTGTTGTCAATGAAATCGTCACTCAACAAGGACATTTAGTAGGCTATCATACTGAAACACTATCTAATGCTGATCAAAGATATCCCACCTATGAAAAGGATATGTATTCCATTATGCAGGCATGTTGACAATGAAAGCATTATATTTTGGGAAAGGAAATGATCATCCCTACTGATCACAATTCACTACAATTCAGGTAGATAGAAGGAAAGATACAAATATGACATCCATAAAAAATGGTCCACATACCTACAACAACTCAACTTCAAAATTAAGTATAAGAAGGGAAGCACCGACCATGTTGAAGACCATGTTAGTCATCCGTCGATTTTTCACTCACCATAGTTCTTAAATATTGTGAGAACGAGACCTCTGAGTGGCCATAAATATATAATAGTGACTCTCACTTTTCTTCTACTTATCAAACACTGAGTGTTGGAAAACAATTTTTGGACTTCAACCTCCATGATTCACTCTCCTGCTATCTAACCCATATTTTTGTTCCTTTAAGAGGGCATGCAAAGCCAATTTGGGAGGCACATTACAATGGGGTAGTAGGGTGCTTTGGTGTCGAGAATATTGTAGCGGTACTTTAGAATCATTTATATTATCCAAAGCCTCAACACGATGTTGGCTAGTATATCAAGTCATGCGCTTCCTATTCCATATCTAATTCGTCCATCAAGAAGTAGTTCCTAAACACTCCTCTTCCTAACCTGGAAAATATTTGGGAGTCTATCTCCATGGATTATATGTGATTTTTTCTCTCCACCAAATGATCACAACAATTTTTTTGTGGTTGTTTATTGGCTCTCTAAGATGGAAACTTTGACACCATGTAAAAAGAGTATCACAACTATGGCCACTACTAGTCTCTTCTTTGAGCAAGTTTGGGTTCATTTCAATATACCATAGACCATTATTTTAGATCAGGATAGTAGGTTCCCTAGTACTTTATGGTCTAGCCTATGGTCTCTCACAGACACTAAGATGACCAAATTTAATTTCTTTCATCCCCAAACATATGGACAAATGGAAGTGGACAACATTATAATTTTGCATATCATGTGCATGTACAACTAGAGGAATCCATCTACATGGGATGAGATCTTCAACATAGCTATAAATGAGCTCTTCATAATTCCAGGTGGCACAACCATATTTAGGTGTGCTTGGAGTTCCAACCATTGGACCCGTTAATGTATCTCTACCCATTCCATCTTTCCCAATAGATTTTTCTCATCGTTAGACCAAGCTAGATAGAGAAACCAAATATTTTAAAGAATAAATCACCTCCAAAAATAGGCTCACAATATCTTGGATAAGTCCAATGCCAAGTATAAGGATAAACATTAATGTCATTGGGTTCCTCAAAAGTTTAAGGTTGGTGAAAAAGTGTGGTTTCATTTACATCACCAGTCTAATATGGTCCTTACACCATCATAAAATATGTGGGTGAACATTATTTTGAATTGAGTATTTCTCCTTTCCTTGGCTTGTGCCTATTATTTAATATGGAGTTGTTTGACCATATTTCCCACCTTTGTTGGACACATCAAATGTGGTCGTGAAATTGTCCCCTACAGAACTAAATACCAACTGCATTGTGTAAGATCCAATGTAGTGGATCATGGACACTGACATGAAGGGAACCTTCTAGGAAAACATACAAATCTATCATATTGTGAAAGAAGGAAAACTACTTCAGCAATGCAAGTGTCTCACCAAGGTTTCAATTGAAAATCAAATTCCCCATCTCCTAAGGGAACTTGTGTAGCATCCCCAACCACCTACTGGGATATTCCAACACAAAATTAAAACCATGATACCAAATTAAAATATACAAATACTCTAAAAATACAATAATTCCTACAAAATAATGATAGAAATACACTTTCAACATACACATGAATAACCCATACAAATAAATGCACAAATAATAATGCAACACATAATTGACACTTATCTTTGATAAAAATATCACCAAATACGTGCAGACATTCCACATTCCTCCCATCCTTAGATCACATTTCTCATAACTCTCAGTAGTGGGTCACCCCCGAGTTGGAGCTAAACTCCACCCAGGTAAAGGAATTCCTAGCCAAGATGATGTATCTCAGAAAACAAGAAAACTCAATCATAGGCGCCAACTCAAACTAATAGCATATAATACCTCACTCCCCACATGATTGTCCCACCCAGGAAATGTGCCCCTTCTCTTCTCAATAGTCCCTCGACTACCCCACTTCTCTTCTAGAGCTTTAGCAAGAGGTCAAAGAAGAAGTCTCAAATCCATGTAGTTGTATTTTGAAACCTCCTAGAAATCAATTTCCAACAATTATCTCACCAAGAAATAATTTCTCACGAGCCTCATAACCTGTCTCTTCAATATCCCATGGGGCTGACAACCCGATTTTTTAGTTAAGCTTCTAAGTTAACCAGGTATAGGTACAGATACAAGTTCTTGTATAGTGATAGTAATAGGAAGGTACAAATGATAGTTGAATGAGTGAGTGAATGATGATGGAATGATGGAAAATGAACTAAGTCCAAACTATATGTATGCATGTTCCAAACTTGACACTTGTCATGTTGAGAGCTACCTTGGCCCACTTGTTCCCATCCTTAGAACTTAGGATAAAATAATTATCCCTATTTTATACTTTCAGGAATATTAATATAATATTCCTTTTTACTTAAGCTCCCTAGATTAGCCCCTTATCCTTAACTTTTATCCCCCTTTCTATAGCTAGTAGAGCTTAGCCCCTTATCCTTAACTTTTATCCCCCTTTCTATAGCTAGTATAACTTAGCCCCTCATACTCTTTTACATGGTTGGTATGTCACAATGATGTGTTTTTCATTAATATTTGAGTGTGATTTATAGTTATGATACAAACATATTGTAATTTTTGTGTCCAGTCTCACCAGCCTAAACAACATGAAAATATACACAAAGGCTCCCTCGCCTCAAAATTGTGCACTCAAGTTGTTGCACGTAGTGTCCTGAGATGTGCAGACTTCTGCTTTTAGTGCACAATACATATGAGTGTTATATTATGAAATTCACATACAACACTAATTCCAAGACTTGATACAAACAACTCATCATCTTATATAAATATGTACATATACAATTGAGTTTGTCCTAGGGGTATTAAATTCCCCTCACCCTTATTTATGCACTATCCTTAGTGAAATGTATACACATATACAACCAAAATTTCAAAAATCCTCAAATAGATGCGGGAATTATTCCTACATAACATCCTCATGCTCCCAAGTTGCATCTTCATGACTGTATCATGTCCATTGGACCTTTACTAGTTGTATGGCTTGATTCTGGAGTTTCTTGATCTTTCATTCCAATATGCACAATGGATGTACTTAAAAGGAATCGTATTGCTCCACCTAAATCACATTACAATTAATGACATGATTAACATCAGGTGTATACTTTTTTTAGCAATGATACATGGAATTTATTATGAATAAACATTGATGCAGGAAAGTAAAACATGTATGCTACATGCCCAATCCTCTCTAGGATTTCAAATGGCCCACACTAACAAGCTGCCAACTTTGAAAAAAATTACAACTTCAGGGAACTTTTGTTGTCCTTTACTTTCAAGAACACATGGTCACCCACTTTAAATTCTGTATGAGTTATTCCCTTATCAGCATATATTTTCTTCATGTCTTGGGAAACATTTAAATTATGTTTTATTTTCATCATTTTCTCCTCCATTTCCTTGAGTAATTCTGTCCCAACCACTACTCTATCTATTGGGTTGTCCCATCTTACTATTGTCTTGCACCTTCTGTCATAAAGTGCCTCAAATGGGCTCATCTTTAGAGATGTTTGGTACCCACTTTTATAAGAAAACTCTACCAAGTGTAGGTAGTCTTTCGATTTGGATGGTTTATCTATCACGTACATCATCAACATATCCTTAATAAATTGATACACCATCTTTGTTTTCCCATTGACTCTGCATGATAAGTTGTGCTAAAATTCAAATTTGTTCTAAATCCCTTGAATAATCCGTTCCAAAGATTTGATTGAAATTTTGGATCTCTATCAAACACAATTGTCTTTGGTATACCATGTAGTCGAGCAGTTTCTCTCATATAAATATCAACAATGTTGGCTTCCTTATGAGTGAGCTTTACTGGAATAAAATGGGCATCTTTAGTACGCTTATCCACCACTACCATGATAGACTCATGTTGCTTATTTATTCTAGGAATTTTGGTGATGAAATCCATTGTTATAACTTCTCATTTCCATTCAGGAATGGGAAATGGTTGTAGCAAACCAGCTAAGTGTCTATGCTCATCCTTGACCTTTTGACACTCCAAACACTTGGCAATAAAATCAACAACTTCTTTCTTCATGCCTCGCCAATAATATTGGCTCTTGATAGCTGCATTATTTTTATGATAACCCGGGCTCCCAACATAAGTTACATTATGCATTTCTCTCAATATCATATATTCAGTTCCTGGGAACTTGGTACATAAATTTTTCCCCTGTATATAAGAATTTCATCATTTTCTAGCTTATAGTCTTCAATTTTCTGCAGCAAAATACCTTGTTGTAATTTTGTTATTATTTCCATGTATTGCAAATATGATTTTGTAGATTTTAAGATTTTGTCTTTCAAATATGATCAGTACATGCTAATGGTTGTAGCATGCAACTCATTTACCCTTTTTCTAAATGCATCATCCACCTTGTTCTCTTTCCCTTTTATATGATTTATATCAAAATCATATTAACTGAGGAATTCTAACCACCTACTTTGCCTCGCATTCAGAGTTTCTTTTCCAAATAAATATTTCATACCACTATTATTTGTCCTCAACTCAAATATTTTTCACATGGGGTAGTGCCTCCACATATTCAAGGCATGCACTATGGATGACAACTCCAAAACATGAGTAGCATAGTGTTTTTCATGCTCCTTCTACTTACTTGATTCATAGTACACCACAAACACATTCTGACTAAGGACTCCACCAAGTCCTTCTTTACATGCATTAATGCATAAAATTAAGTCTTCATTTGGATCAACAATCCTTAGTATTGGAGCATTTGTTAATAAATTCTTCAAGTGTTGGAAAAGCCTTTCATAATTTGATTTCCACTCAAACTTCACACCCTTCTTCTGCAAGGAAGTGGTTGGGTGTGCAATCTTTGAGAATCCCTCAATAAATATCTTGTATTAACGTGCAATTCCCATGAATGATCTTACCTAAGAGACATTCATTGGTGTTTACCATCCTCTAATGGTCTCTATCTTCTCAGGATCCACTGTTATCCCTTCCTCTTAAATGATGTCCCAAATAATGAATTTTATTTTGATAGAATGATCACTTGATCAATTTGGCATACAACTGATGACCCCTTAATACATGTAATAACATTCTCAAGTGTTTCTTAAGCTCTTCCTGTGACTTGGAATATATGAGAATGTCATCAAAAAAGACAATGACGAACTTATCTAAGTATTCTCTGAAGAGACCATTCATTAAACACATGAAAATGGTTGGTGCATTTGATAACCCAAATGGAACCGTTGTGAAGTCATAATGGCCATAACTTGTTCAAAAGGGAATCTTGTTGATATCTTCTTGTAATGACCCCTCCATTACAATGATAAATAGCGATGTATCATAAGTAGTTTTTTTTTTCGCAAGGAATTTAAAATTGTCATGACATAATTATTAACATCACAAGAAACACATCATCATAACTTAATAATGACACATTTGACACATTAAAATAATTAACAATGATACATAATCCATGCATAAAGATAATTAGCGATGCAGTTCAACCCATCACTATCAACCAAAGAAAATTTAAATAATGATTAACCATATCGTTGAAGAATAAACAACTACCCATCCAACCTATCCTACATGGTTAGGACCTCCAGGACACATAAGAAACTCTCAAGCCTAGGATTCATCTGATTTATTTTGACCATTTAAGGTCTTAGGTCTAACCATTGTTTTAAGGAACAAGGAGGTGTTTGCATCCCACTAATCCAATCAAGACAAAATCAACTAGATCAATCAGTCAATCATAATCATCAATTATCCATGGTGCAAGGGTAATCATCAACTTTATCAATCATACATCAACATTTATTTCATGACATGCGATAAATCTAATTTCTAAAACAATCATTCATCAACCTTAAATATTCATTGGGCATGAGAAAACTAATTTCTAAAGCAATCATTCATCAACATTAAATACAATTTCTAAAACAATCATTCATCAACCTTAAATATTCATTGGGCACGAGAAATCTAATTTCTAAAGAAATCATTCATCAACATTAAATACTCATTGCGTATGGGAAATCTAGTTTCTCATGAAATCATTCATCAACAGTAAATTCCAAGGCACAATGGCAACAATCAATTTAATTGATGGCGCAAACGAAATTTAAGAGGATGAAACAAGCAATAAAATATAGGGATGACACAAGCAATACAAAAATAAGAGGAAAAATGCTATGAGAAAGAAGCATAGGTTTTGAGGTTTATAAATTGGTATTTAAGAAAAAAACATCTAACATATATATTTGTGCATTGAAGTTGCCCAAATACTTTTTCTTATATATTTGATTATTAGAGAACTTGCACCACAAAATTTATCGTGCAAAAATAAAGAGTCAAATATTGCATGCCTTTTGAGAATTATATTTCTAAGTTGTTAAATTCTTCATTTCATGCGATGATGAATGACGAATTTTGTAAAAAGAAATTGGGGTTGGACCTTACAAACAAGAGAAGTACAAGGTTTTGATAGGAATAATATGTTTTGTACTAGTGATAATACAAAGGAACATTATAGTATCTAACACAAGAGTCTCATCAGTGAGAAAAGTTTGTAAATTATGGAATGTATCTCAATGATGCGTAAGGTACATTAATTATCACGAAATTCATTTTGTCCAAAAAAATTCTCTCTTTTTAAAGAATGGATTTTTTTTATCTACATTGGTGAAGGAATCCTGATATCAGAATCCTTCAAACTCCATATTGAAAAAGAATATAACAACAAATCTTATCAAATTATCGTTTTCAAAACTTTTTATGTAGAATACATAATATACTTGTCAATCACACATGGATGCAATATCATTCGATGTGGTAATTAGATCTATTAGTGAGCCTAATATTATGAATGCCCACCACCTCCAAGGGTTATGCAACTTATTTTTTCGTATATAGAATAGTCCCTTCATTACGTTGATAGGCGTATACCTATTGGCAATGGGAAGAATTAATGATCTTTTAACCTTAATGATCTCTTAACCCTAATCTGATGGATAAGCATTCAAGATGCGGGCATATTCTTAGTCGTCCTCCAAAATAAATGAAGCAGATTTATTGCTCATAACTTCCGTGCATTTATAAAGCCATCCGTTAACATGTTTACTTTTTTACATTTACCTAAGAATACTTAAAAATTTACTGTGCGCATGTATAATTGACACGTTCAGTGATTAATATGTATGAATGCCACGACCTCCACGCATAACACACAGCGGCGCCATGACCTCCATGCATTACATAGAGCGGCATGCATCCATGCATGGGGAAGGGCGTTTAATGGACAGCCGCATGCACGCGCGACTTGAACCGCCACACAGCGACCCATACGCATTCTGTAAACGTTTGATAATTTAAGGATTTTATGCTCAGTCACGTTTGCAAATTGAAGTTTGTTTTTGGAATGCAGCGAAAGATTACAGCGAAAAGAAGGATCTCTGCTCTCATCTCAAAGGTTTTTTGCATGCAACGAAGGATTACAGCGAAAGGAAGGTTGAACCGCCACACAGCGACCCATACACATTCTGTAAACATTTGATAAGTTAAGTTTTTTATGCTCAGTCGCGTTTGCAAATTGAAGTTTGTTTTTTGCATGCAGCGAAGGATTACAGTGAACAGAAGGATCTCTGCTCTCATCTCAAAGGTTTTTTGCATGCAGTGAAGGATTACAACGAAAAGAAGGATCTCTGCTCTCATCTCAAAGGCAGCAACATCAATCTTTCAGCATCATTTGATTATCTAACTTGGCGGCTTTATCTGGAACAGGTATGTACTCAAAAACTTATACCTCCTGCACAATAGTTTTAATTATAAATTATACCTGCACAGTATAAATTTCCTTCACAGTTTGAATTTCCCACACTCGGATACCAATGTCCATTTGAATTTCCCACAGTCGGATACCAATGTCTATCTGAAAACTGCTCGGGTGTCGATATAATTTCATTTGAAACATATTGTGAAAACAAGTATTGTCCATTTAATCCGATGCTCGGGTGCCATTTAAAACATGTCGATTGTCATTTGCAAATACATGTTTTAAAAGCCTGTTTCAATCGACATGTTTAAAAGCCCGTTTCAATCGACATGTTTTAAAAGCCTGTTTCATGTAATCCAATCGACATGTCATGCAAAAACATGTCATGCAAACGCGATTAAACATGTCGATTATTATTTAATACATGTAAGTGTTTAATATATGTCGATTATGGTGACATGTATTAAATCTGTATATTTGCATGACATTAATCCGTATATTAATGTGCCCATTTTCTTTACCTTTACATGTCGATTGGATTAAATTTTTATTTACTCTTTCATTAGGGTTCGATTTAAAGCCTGTATAAATTTCCCACAGTTTGAATTTCCCACAG
>JASDQU010439461.1:12695-39484 GCA_032191745.1 Picea mariana
GTATAATAATGTATTTATGTGTTATGTATTATTATTTGTATAATGTTATTATTTTATTAATGTATTACTTTATTATTCTATAAATAGTTTACTATTGGTTTAATACTTTTAGTTGGTTTAACACAACTAAAACTAATATTTAAAGTGAAAATGTAAAATTTCTCAACGTCGCATTATCACAAATATTTCCCACTTTAATAACATTTACCAAAGTCGCATTCTAATGTGCATTTTCCAATGTCACATTCCAACGTGCATTTTCCAATGTCACTTTCTGCATTTAATAATACTTCCCAATGTCGCATTTTGGTCTGCATTTTCCAACGTCACTTTGTTCATTTAAAAATATTTCCCAATGTCGCATTTTGTCGTGCTTTTTTCAACGTCACAATGTGACATGCATTTTGTCGTGCATTTTTCAACGTCACAATGTGACGTGCATTTTGTCATGCATTTTTATATATGTTTTACTCTATAACATTATTAATGTTTTACTCAAATACATTTATTTTTTATTAATTTATTATTTAATAATTATAAATAATGTTATTTTTTAAATATTATTAATCATTAATATATTATTGTTAATAATGTATGTTTATTATTATTTTTTATTATAATTATTGTACTACTTTATTTCTATTAATAAAGTACTATTAATATTATAATTAATTTTTTCTTATTAATTTATACTATTAATAATATTTTATTACTAAATTACTATTAATATTATTTATTAATTTATAATATTAATAATATTTTATTACTAACTTACTATTAATATTATTTATTAATATTATAATATTAATATTATTTATTAATATTATAATATTAATATAATTATTTATAATTATTCTTTATTAATATTAATGTTATTATTATATTTATTAATAATAATTTATTATTATTAATATTTCAAAGTTGGTTCTTGCTATTAATAATTATTTGTTTTTTAATTGTCATAAATAATGTTATTTTTTTAAATATTTTTAATTATAAATATATTATTATTAATAAATATAAATAATCTATGTTTATTATTATTATTTATTATAAATATTGTATTACTTTATTTGTATTAATAAAGTACTATTAATATTATAATTAAGGTTTTCTTATTAATTTATAATATTAATAATATTTTATTACTAAATATTATTATTATTATTATTATTTAATTTAAATATTTTATTTTATGAATTCTTTATTTATGTATTACTATTTTATTAATGTTTTACTCTATAACATTATTAATGTTTTACCTTAATACATTTATTTTTTATTAATTTTTTATTTAATAATTATAAATAATGTTATTTTTTAAATATTATTAATTATTAATATATTATTATTAWTAATGTATRTTTATTATTATTATTTATTATAAAWATTRTATTAYTTTATTTCTATTAAWAAABTACTATTAATATTATAATTAAGRTTTTCTTATTAATKTATAATATTAWTAATATTTTATTACTAAATTACTATTRATATTATTTATTAATATTATAATATTAATATAATTATTAATAATTATTCTTTATTAATATTAATGTTATTATTATATTTATTAATAATAATTCATTATTATTAATATTTCAAAAGTGGTTCTTGCTATTAATAATTATTTGTTTTTTAATTGTCATAAATAATGTTATTTTTTAAAATATTTTTAATTATAAATATATTATTATTAATAAATATAAATAATTTATGTTTATTATTATTATTTATTATAAATATTGTATTACTTTATTTCTATTAATAAATTACTATTAATATTATAAATAAGTTTTTCTTATCTATTTATAATATTAATAATATTTTATTACTCAAGTATTATTAATATTATTAATTAATGTTATAATATTAATATAATTATTATTAATTATTCTTTATTAATATTAATGTTATTATTATATTTATTAATAAAAACTCATTATTATTAAGATTTTTAAAGTGGTTATTATTAATTAATATTTCCATTTTGTACTAATTAATAGTTTTTTTAATTAATCTACTTTATTTTTATTATTAATATTATTTATAAATATATTATTATACTTTTTGTATTTTTATTTTTATAAATAACACAATACTTTATTTAGAAATTATAAATAATGCAATATTTTATTTTTATTAATAAAATATTATTTTTATTAATAATAATGTTTTACTATTACTATAATTATTAATTATTAATATTAAATGAAATATAATTATTAATGAAATATTATTTATTATATTTATAAAGTGATTGTTGCTATTAATAATAGGTTTTTATTAATTAATAAATTTATTGAGAATCACTTATTATTAATTAATAAATTAATTATGTAGTAATATATTAATGGTAGTCTTTAAGGCATGTCGGTCGTTAACTAGCAACAACCACTTTTATAAAGTGGTTGATATACGCTGATCGGCGTCATTAATTTTAATAGGTGGAAAATGACGCCGATCGATGTATATCAACCACTTTATAAAAGTGGTTGTTGCTAGTTTATTCTCTATGAGATCCTCACCAAATTGTTGTTGGAGCGTATGACACTTTTTCTATGGAAATAGATAATATAGTTCCCAGTTGTATGAATGCAATAACAATCAATGCTATAAGTGTATTTGTACATGGAATATTCATCCTTGCTTCCTTATGGACAACCAAGGAATAAGAAAAACCCTAGAAGAAACGCTACATGAGTCAGCTCCGTTAAATACTCTGGTAGCAAATCTATGAAGGAGGTTTGTTGTTGGAGGAAGCCCCTTGTAATTCGTTGGAATGGATCTCAGATGGTAAATTCGCCTCAGGAGATGACACAAAAATGTTTGGGATGGAAATTTGAGTGAATCTTTTCATAGGGGGAGTTCTTACAGTTGTTAGAAAGGATCTCAGAAGGTAAATCCATCTAAGAAGACGGCTTAAAAAAATAGTTTTGAGGAAATCACAATGTTGGGTGATTCACTACCAGAGAAGTCTATTGTGGGCGAAATCGGTCCAAGAGAATCATTGCAAATGGGAGAGGGGCGCACAAGGTGAGCTCGAATTTTGTCAGAGGATAGAGTTAAGAGGAAGGGAGCTCAGATGCATGCTCTATCTTTGTCAATGGAGTGAGCAGTGGGGAAGGGCGCGCTTAATCGAGACATCTCGATTTTTGTTTTTGGAAGAGATTGCTACAAGAAGTAGCTAAGAGGATGGCACACTCAATGGAAGAGAGGAAGCGTGCTGGAAGACACAATTGAAAAAAAACCATTGCTACACGAGATTCTTGATCGAAATCGCTCCACGGGAAGAAGGTGAAAAATTTACTGGAAGAGACACGAAATTTCAACCCTCTTGGGAAGAAGCTGTAACAGGAGTATATTTTAACTTTTATGGATGCCAATCAAAGTGATGACCAATGGATTCTCACTCTGAGAACAAATGAAAAATACAAAGGATTCTATATTAATTTAGAATTTCAGGTTAAGGGCAACGACGAGGAGATTGAATTTGGTAGCATGTAAACCTTTAGCATGAGCCATTAATCAATTCCAGATTCCAGATTCCACAGAAATCCATCAATAAATAAACTAACTCGTTATTTTATTGTTTCAATTACAGTCACAACCTCATGTTAAGATTCAATGTTAATATACATTCGTTTAACAATTACAACATGAAATTTAAATACCGTAACCAACGAATATAGGCTTCAAGATGATCTTTGGCGACTACCATTCCCTTCCTTCATTCACCTACTAATCTTTGAGACTTCATCGCTACCTCATAGCCAATGCTAGGGGTACTCTTCTTCCCCCTCATATTCCCCAACCGCAAAGGGTCCACACACACACACAACCAAAAATCCTCTAGCTCCTAGTTGGCCTCGCAAGTTAGAGCCACCATGCTCTCTCAAGCTGGGTATCCCAACTCTCACAAGTAAACCAGTCAAAATTTATGCAAAATAAATTTATCCATAACTAGCATGATCCATTTCTTATCTCATCCATTTCTTTTATAGAATTTTCCCATAACTCATCCTCACTTGCAAAATTAATTCCTTTTTAATTTAAATAATTTAGAATTATTTCCCCTTTACACTTGTCACCCTTTCCCCAATTTGCAGAAGTAAATCCACATTTTATTTTAATACAATTCAATTTACCTCACACTTCCTAAAAGTGCTCCTTAAATGTAATATCCCCCAGTAGAGCCTCAACTGTAATTATGAATTGTAAACGTGCTTGTTAGGCTGGTGAGCTGAGTTATAATAACCTAGGAGGCTTATGTGATGACTAGGCCAGAGAGCCTAGGATGTTATTCCCACGATCCTATTTTGTATATGTAATTATGAAAATAATTAATAAAAGTTATACATCATCGCGTGTAGACCCTCCACTCAGAAAAAGTTATGGGGGACTGACCTCCACTACATGGGGATGGGGATAAGTGTCTAGGAATAGGGGCTAAGCTAGAGGGATTACATCTAAAGGAATAATATTGTATTATTATTTGCTAAAGGCTAAGGTTTGACATAATCTTTAATCTAATTTCCTAAGGGAAAGAGGGACGATTGTTAAGTGGATCTCATGTAGCTTCAGGGAGACATGTGTCAACCTGGGCACATGTAGTTTTAAGTGGGAAAGTTAGCTCATTGGCAGGGGATCTCATTCACGAGTCTCACGATTCGGAGGAGGGTCATGATCATTCACCATTGGGTATACACTCTTGTGGGGTTAGACACCCTGGAAGCCCGCCATGCTCCCCACTAATGCACGAGCCAGTGTAACCTGCAAGCACTCTAGTTGTCCTGTGTATTTGTTGTGAAGCCCGACAAACTTGTATTTTTCCTGAGTCATAGTAGTTGGTGGTTGTTTCCAACAAATTTTTGGCTAAGCTTGGTTTGTTCCCACTTTCGGTTTCCATACTCGTTTTCTATTGTTGTCGTCACCCATGTGTTACCTAAATGTTGTCGATATATTGCTTAGGAGATGAATTGAAGAAGCAGGTTGTTAGGCCTGTGAGAAACTCTCCTAGGTGAGAGAGTTTGCTAGGAGGTGATTTCTCTTGGAAGGGAGTCCCGTAGCAGCTACAGTACTCTGAGACTTTTGGTCCAGCCTGTTGTTGAAGCCCAAAGTAAGGGAGGTGTAGTAGTCGATGGACTTGTATTAGTAAAAGTGTACCCTCCTCGTGTGGAGCAGGTGTGTGCGGAATGAGAGTATGTGCGTTGTGGGCATAAGTGGATCTTGAGATAAAAGATCCTTCCTTTTTCTCTCTTTGACTTCCTTGTTGTCCTTGCCAAGCCTAAAATTCCCTTTCCCAGTGGATTTTATCCAAATATCAGGGGTCACCTACTATTGAGCATGATGAGTAGTGTGGTCTATGGTTGGGAGGTTCATGGAAGCTCTGCACATAGTTGGTGTACTTCAATTGAAATATAAGTACCCATTCCTATGTTCATTTACATCTTGGGTATATGTACATGTGTTATAATTGATGAATATTGCCTGTATATGTTGTTATATTATTGGTTTTTCCTGTGAGTAATGCATGTATACTTTTATTGTTATTTTTTCATGAATCTATATATGAACATAATATGTTTTATGTTTATGTTTACATTTATATGCAGATGATAATTGTTGTTTTTATGAGTGGCATTGCCCGACCAGTTGGCGGTCATGGACGTTACAAAATGGTATCAGAGCCATGGTTTCGACGCTGAGTCTGGATGGACCATGTTAGTGTTTAAGGATAAAAATATTTCAGAGTGAATTGTTGTCAAAAGGGACAAATTTCGAGGTTCAGAGAATCCTTGGGTGTAAGATGTGCGTCGATAGAGTCTTTGAATCAAAATTCTCAGGCGAAAAGGCTTGAGTTTTCTCCTGAAGGGACGAGAATATATGTTGCAACGAGTGCACAAATCTGAAAGTCGACTAAGTGTCAAAGAAAATCTATAAGGAGAAAGGGATTCAGAAATGAAGCTCAGGAGAGATAGTGGGAAGAAATATTCAAAGCGGGAGAAACTCTCAAGGTTTAACGAGTTAACGGTTACAATTTCTTTAAGAGGAAACAGAGTCACCCCAGACCATCATATCTGGAAAAGTTGAAAGGTGGTTAGCTGTGAGTTCCTTTGGAAATCCATGGAGTAATGAAGTCTGTATGTTCCTTCGATTGAAGAGAGACGATACATGGTAGAAATCCATGGACTTTAGGTGAAATCACTCCATGAGAAGAAAGTGTGGAGATATTGAAACTCTCGAAGCCTAAAGGGCCAAAGTAATTTATATTCATCGATCGACGAAAGACACATGTTAGCAGATTGGTTGCTCAAAATTTTGGTGTTCAAGAGAAGTAGTGCATGCTAAGGAGAGAACTCTCGAAGCCTGAAGCTTCGAAGCCCCAAAGAGCCAAAATAATGAGTCATGATGATGTCATCTGGAGGTGACATGGACCTCTCCTATACTTTCCACGTTCCAGCCCATCTGGAATGTTGTTAGCTGTACTATGTGGGCCCTGAGGTTACATAACATAGTTAAAGGTCGGTGGGAACACACTGGCGTTGCTCACGATACATCAATATCGATGGCTAGGAGGCATTGCGTGGACCCAAGTTGCATTGGAGTTAATTCTCCAAGGTGGTCCCATAATCCAAGCAATGGTTTCACCGAGGGGTTACGTGTTAGCGTCAAAAGAATAGTGGGGCGAAAGACGGGTTACTCCAAATTGTCGATGCATTACCCCTTAAAATGAAAGGAATTAATTGATGTGACATGATAGTGCTTGATCATCGAAGGACCGATCCAATGGATGTGTGGAAATAGAATACTAATGATGGGCGAAGGACACTCTGGAGGAAAACAGAATGGGTAGGACACAAACCCTTGAAGCTCAAAGTGTCAAATGATTGAGAGTTGTCGATCTGTTGAAGGACACATGACAAGTGGAGGTCTACTCCAGAAGATCAAAACCCCAGAGAGAAAGTACATAGGAACTTCTAAAAGATGGAGGACCAAAGTCCTGAATAATAACCATCAACCTAGCGCTAGGCCACAGCCCGTGGTCACATTTGTTGGGGCATGAGAGAAAGTGGATAGTGCCCGAAATTTATTGCAGAGTAGTGCATATCTTAGAAAGAAAAGTTTTGTGGGTATTATTGATTGTTCGAGAATCACAGAATGAAATCTGAAATCTTTCCTTGAATCATATTGATTTAGGAATACTATGGAAATTGTTAAGGAGTGATGGCCTGACAATTTTGATTGATTTCAAATTGTGTTTGCAGAGTTAAACAACAACTAAATCAGATAAGGATTATCTCAGAGAAAAGAGATCAACTGCACAAGGAATGCATCAGATAAGAAGAACAAGTTTTAAAGGATAATAGCCTTTTTCTCAAAGCTCATAATTGATCAAGGAAGTAGTCATTGTAAAGATCTTGGAAAGAGGATGCTAGGTGGAGAAATACATATGTGATATATGATAATGCATGAACCATAAGTTCATATGGATATCCAAGGCATGGTAATAAGGAAGGTTTTATGGAATATGAAAGAGTTTGGAGACAAGATGTGACATCTCCAAAGATATGTCCTACAGATTGGGGGTAGCAACCCCATTATTTATAACAAAGTGCACAGTGGAAGCACGGCATGACGATCATCAAATATGGCATGACAGAAGTTGATTTTGCCAGTTAGGTTGAAAAATCAGATGGGTGAAGTCAAGAGAAAATAATGATTCATAAAGATAATACCAGTGTCAATATGATCAGTCGTGGAAGGGCTAAACCAAATTGATTCAAGAAATAAGTTGGAGTTAACTATCCAAGGTTACTTAGAGAACATGAATGGAAATATAATTGGGTCATGAAGGAATTGGAACATAGGGATCCAAGTATAGGGGAACACTAAAAATTAATATCAGCATAATATGTGGTGGAAAGTATGCAAAGTAGAGAAGGAAAAACTCCTAGATGGAGTCAAGTCCATGAACATCCTAAGATAATGGAAGAAGAAATCATGAGATAGATATCAAGCTAATGGGAATGCATGTCAACACTCTAGGAAGGAAAGCTAGAATAGTAGAGGATTGTTGATGCAATTTAAAGGTGTGAAGGTATTTCTCTAAGAGCATGGAGATATCAAGTCAAGAAAAATTTAAAAGTGAAGTGACTTCTAGAGATAAAGAAATAATGATCTAGGAAGAAGAAAATGGTTCTATGCATGGTTTTGAATGTAGAGAAGATGGTGCCTGACAAGAATCCATCTTAAGTGACATAGAGCCATGAGTGACAACCCAAGAGGTTGGAGGTATCACTTGAATCTATGATGGTAAGGTAAGAAGGAATTTTAGTTAATTCTATGTAGCTAGCAAAAGAGAAGAGGAGAGTACAATAAAACCTCAAGAACTAAAGTATTCCATCGGGAAAGGGCTGGAGAAGTTCAGTTGTGAAGAGTAACTGGATGTTGAAGAATTGAGAGTCTATAAAACATCTTATTTTGGAATTTAATTCATCCAAGTATGAGTTGGGATAGTCAGATCCAGGAAATTAATGAAAGTTGAAGGTTGATATCAGCATAGTTTCAGACAATAAATGCAAAGGTCAGGAAGAGTGATTTTTCTAGAGAGTGAAAGGAAGAGGTTGCTGAAATTGTGGTAGCAACAATTGAATTGGGGTTGATTGAACAACCATAAGAAGAAAAATAAATGAGTTCATGTTGCAAGTGTTGTTGATGATTTTTCTACATAAGGAGGGAAGCAACAAAAAATTGAAAGTTAGTTAGGTTTGATAAAAAAAACATGAAATATTCTACTGCCATCATCCATACAGGTAACATCAAATTTATGAATGGAAGTCATGCAGGTATGAGTTTTTATTGCTCTTTTTGCATAATTTCCGAAGGGAATTTAGGTAAAAATTTCCTCAGCCAAAGTTATTTTATTGAATCACATGATTATATTATTTGAATGCATACCACTGGATGTGGTAAAGTCTGGAGTCTTGTATGAATTCAAATCTTTTTAGCTTCTGAATGCACACACTGACATAGTAGAATGTCATGTTAATTTTGTTATGGGGTAATAACTAAAGAATTAAGAGATAAGAACTTGTTATAGGAATGAATTCCAGTAAGATAGTCATGTATGAGACTAGAACATGGTCAGATATGTCAAGGTATGGATATGGAAAGGTTATGAGCCACACAAGTACTAACAACTTTCTACCTTTAAATAAAACTTGGACCACAACCTTTTTTCTAACACTAATGAATACCGTAGAATTATATTATTGGTGTAGTGTTCGGGTCGAAAAGGAAGACGTCCAATTAATTGGGAAGACAATAGGAAGTGTGTGGAGAACGTGTCAACACATTGGCTAGAATTCCAACATATGGATGGTGAGATACATGAATGACATAAAGCACATTATGTAATTCAATGCAACATGCACTGAATAAGTATGCATTGAGAATTGCACTCATGCATAGTAAATGATAGAATTGTGTACTAAATGCAATGGTTGAATGTGTTTTGTAAGTACATTCATATATATTATTGCATGGAAATAATTGTTACTATCGGTTGAAATGTTGTGAACTTGTGAAGTTTAGGAAATTTCAGGGAGGTGTTAGAAATTGCAATAGGAAAGTTGCAAGTCAAGTAGTCACATGAGCATCGACTACAAGAAAATTTTTGGTTCAGAAAAAAAAGTAATGAAATTACAGATATTACTATGAACATGCATATACATAGAATTATGAGTCATTCTATTTTAATAAATTGTTTGGTAATTGTGATCGAATTGCTAGCTGCAAGCAATTCTAAGATCATTGCATAAGGTTTTGTACATATTGCAATTCAATTATGATGTAGAGTAAATACTGACAATTTGTTGGTTGTATGAAAGATGAAGCATTGCAGGAAAAATGGTATGTAGTTTGGTGCCTATGGAAAACTACAAGGATGAATGAATTCATAATATGGAAACAATCAAGAAGAATTATGAAATAGAATTTAATGTTTTGGGGGGGAAAGTTGAATTCCCTTTTGAACTAAGTTTGAGTTCCTAAATGAATTCTTTTATTTTCTGTCATGATAACTTCATGTGGGTGATCCAAATGAGATGATGTTGATTAAATTCATAATGTTGACTACAAAGAGTAGCTCAGTGAAGATGTTGATTGGAAATCTCTGAGGGCAGTTGGAACTCCGAGAGCCACGGTGCTCTGAGACTTCATCATCTGGCATGTTGTTGAATCCCAAGGAAAGGGAGGTGTATCATTTGATGGATTGTGTGACAAAGAAGGTGTACACTTCTGGGGTGGGACAGACATGTGGGGAATGAAAGATCGTTGGTTGGAGTGTTGTTGAGGTTTGGTACCTTGGCCTAGACCATGTTGATATGGATTGTGGAGTGTGGCTATCTTGGGAAGCCATTGCCTCTATGGAGCCATAGCTCTGCTCAAGGGTGGGAGTTATTCTCAATCAAAAGATAAGTATCAATTTTTTATTCATTATATGTTGTATATATTGTATTCATGTTATAATGTTATTATAATTTCCTGTATATATATGTGTGTGTGTGTGTGTGTGTGTGTGTGTGTGTGTGTGTGTGTGTGTGTGTGTGTGTTCTAATGTTGCTTCCAAATGAATAGGTGTAGGAGAAAAGTGTTTATGTCTATGGAGCCATAGCCCTGATAAGAGTTATCAACAGTGATATCTAAGGCTGGATGGAACGTAGTGGATCTACAACCAAACAGTGCTTTCAGTGAGGTTTAATTGAAGCATGTAACAAGGAAAAATGAGCTAAATTCTTTCCTGAAGTAGCTCTATGGAATAGAGAAATTGGGTTTCAGCTGCAGTCTGAACACCATAATTGGTGGTTGAAAGTAGAGCACGAGGTGCATAACAAGATTCCAATATATAAAGCTTGGACCTTTTTGAATAATTTTGAATTATATATGTATAAACAAGTTCCACTAAGGACAGTGCAAAAATAAGGGGAGGGGATTGAATATCCCCCAGTAGATCCCCAATTGTAATTATAAATTGTAAACATGTTTGTTAGGCTGGTGAGCCGGGTTATAATAAGCTAAAAGGCTTATGTGATGATTAGGCCAAAGAGCCTAGGATGTTAAGGCCAGGAGCATGTTTTGTATATGTAATTATGAAAATCATTAATAAAAATTATACATCGTTGCATGTACACCCTCCACAAAGAAAGAGGTATGGGGGACAAAGCTCCACCAGGTGGGGAAGGGGCTAAGTGTCTAGGAATAGGGACTAATCTAGAGGGGTTAACTCTAAATGAATAATATTATATTATTATTTCCTAAAGGATAACGTTTGACATAATCTGTGTTGTCCTAAGATCCTAAGGGAAAGGGGGACGAGTGTTAAGTGAAGGTCATGTAGCTTCAGGGAGACATGTGTATACCTAGGTGCATGTCATTTTAAGTGGGAAAGTCAAATCATTGTTTGGGGATCTGACTCATGATTCTCAAGATTTAGAGGAGGGTCATGATCTTTCACCATTGGGTCTACGCTCCCATGGGCTTAGATACTCTGGAAGTCTGCCATACTCCCATTGATGGACACGCTAGTGTAACCTTCAGACACTAGAGTTGTCCTGTGTATTTCCTATGAAGCCCGACGAACTTGTGTTTTTCCTGAGTGATGTTGTGTTGTAGCAGTTGGTGGTTACTACCAATGCATTTTTGGCTAAGCTTGGTTTGTTCCCACTTTCGGTGTCCATACCCATTTTTTGTTGGTGTCATTACCCGTGTGTTAGTTGAATGCTATTGTTGTATTGCTTAGGATCTTAATTGAAGAAGAAGGTTGTCAGGCATGTGAGAAACTCTCCCAGGTTAGAGAGTTTTCTAGGAAGTGAGTTATCCTAGAAGGGAGTACCGTAGCAACTACAGTACTCTGAGACTTTTGGTCCAGCCTGTTGTTGAAGCCCAAGGTAAGGGATGTGTAGTAGTTGATAGACTTATATTAGTGAAGGTGTATTGTCCTGGGATGGAGTAGGTGTGTGGGGTATGAGAGTCTGTGGTTTGTGGGCATAAGTGGCCCCTGGGATAAAAGGTCCTTCCCTTTTTTATGTGTGAATTCCGTGCTGTCCTCACCAAGCCTAGAATTCCCTTGCCTGATGGATTGTAGTCCCAGTTTGGGGGTGACGCACTGTTGAGCATGATGAGCAACGTGGTCTATGGCTCAAAGGTTCATGGAAGGTCTACATGCCGTTCATGTACTTCAATTGAAAGATAAGTACCCATTCCTATGTTCATTTATATGTTGAGTATATGTACATGTGTTATAATTGATGAATATTTCTTGTATATGTTCTTATATTATGGGTTTTTCCCATGAGTAATGCATGTATACTTTTATTTTCATTTCTCTATTAATATATGTATGAAAAGATAATGTTGTATGTTGTATTTTTATATTTATATTTATATGATAATTGTTGTTTGTATGAGTGGTGTTTCCTGTATTGTTGGTGGCCAGGGATGTTACATTAAATCACTCCTAGTTGTCTCTTTATTCCCCTCGTTTCCATCTAATGACTGACACCTTTCTAAAATTGATTTGAGTTAAAATATGATTCTTCTCTAGTTAGACTAGTGTTAACTAGACTCTAGATACCTTTCTATGCACACACATTATTTTATGCTTTATTCCTTTCTTATATTAAACTCCAATTAGGTATTTTCCGCACACATGTGTATTGTATTAACTCTTTAGAATTATTTCATCTTTCTTATTTTCTTGAATTGATTTTCCTCTTTCCTATTTTATTTAAAATTTTATTTTAGTTTTAGTATTTTTTTTTTTTTTTTTTTTTTGCTCAGGGGAATCGGTAACAACGGTAGTATCATACTCACGTGACACAGGGTCGAATCCTGCCGGCTGCCTTATAACCCCTGGGGAGAAACACACATCTCGCAAGCATGCCTTCCGGGTAAAGCGGGGTGAGAATCGACCTTGAGACCTCCTTTTTACATAGTTCCTGCCATTTACACGGACTTGCCAATCGGTCTACACCCCTGCGGGCTTAGTTTTAGTATTTTCACCAAGCTTAGACTTAGGCTTAAATTTTAAACAGGCTTAGAATTCCATTTTGGATTTAAAATTAATAATTTATATCCTTATTTATTTTATTAAATTTGGAAATGCTTAAATATTATACAAGGTTTGATTATTCGCTCAAGGTTTTCTAGGCCACCTAGATAAATTGACTCAATTTTTTTTTACGCAATGTGCCCTTCACGAAGCACTTTGTCAATAACATGTTCCCATAAGAGAGAGATGTTACATACACCCCCTCTGTTTTTAAACTGCTTCCTGAATTTGTACATTATATAAAATGCAGTAAAATAAAACATCTGACCAGATATATATGTCTAAGCTATCAGATAAATATGGAAATTGTTGGTGCATATCATATATGTCCTCCTAGGTAGCCGAGTGTGGACTACAATTGTCCCACTGGACCTTGACCTGATCAACTGCTCGACATCGTAGTTTTCGAATGTGATGGTCCAAAAATGTGGATTGGCTCCATCGTAAGTGCACCTTCATCTGACACCTGCAAAGAAATCATGTCAATCACATGTGTAGGATCACTAACATAATGTCTCAAAACCGATACATGAAAAACATCATGCATATGCCTCAAAGAATCAGGTAAGTCTAGTTGATAAGCCACATGTCCTTTCCTTTCCACAACTTTGAAAGGTCCCACAAACCTAGAAGAGAGTCTAGCACCCTTTCCAAACTTTATCGAACTCTTGTGCGGTTACAACCGTAAGAAAACTTTGTCACCAAATTCAGAATAACAGTCAACATGATGCGCATCGACATAATTCTTCTTCCAATCTTTTTCTTCTTTAATCCTTTTTCTTTTCATTTTCATTTTTTCTTCCATTTCTTAGATCACTTCTGGTCCTACCAGGACCCTATCCTCAATTCGATCCCATCTCAATGGCATCCGACATGACCGACCATAAAGAAAATCAAATGGTGCCATCTTAATGGTACTTTGATAGTTTTTGTTGTACGCAAACTCTACGAGTGGCAAGAACTGTTCCCAAGGATTATGTTGGTCCATCACGTACATATTCAACATATCTTCCAAAATTTGGTTCGTTCTTTCTTTCTTCTTGTATTTCTCAGGGTGATATGATGTACTCAAGTTTAGTTGTGTCCCCAAGGCCTCTTAGAAACCAATCCAAAAACATCTCATAAACACTGATCCTCTATCAGATATTATCCTTTTAGGAACACCATGTAGTCTCACAATTTCGCTGAAAAACACTCTATCTATTTCTGGCGCCTGATACGTCATATGCACAGGAACAAAATGTGCACTCTTTGTCACGGTGTCAATTACCCCGAAAATCGAGTTATGCCTCATTTCTGTCAGTGACAATCCCACAATGAATTTCATTGAAATAACCTCCCATTTCGATTATGGAATAACATGTGGTTGTAGTAATCTTTTCGGATGTCTATGTTTAGCCTTCACTTGATGACATTCTATACATCTCACCACGTAGCTAACAGTGTCCGCCTTCATTTCTTTCCAGAAAAATAAGGGCTTAAGGTTTTCTCTCATCTTCATGACTCTTGGATGAGCCATCTACATTGCTCTATGAGATTTGTTTAATATCAAACTTTTCAATTCTTCATTAGGTGTTATGTAAATCCAATTATTATACCTCATCAATCCATCATTTCCAAATATATAACCTTCAAAACTTGGTACCATCATGGTGTCTTGTCTGATATTTTGCTTAACCTATTTGTACCAATCATCGTCTAACTGTATACTTAGAATCTTTTCTCGAAGTTTCTTCTAGAGAGGTATCACCAAGAATATACGTGGTTTTAGAGTAAATGCATCTACCACTCTGTTCATTGTTCCTTTTATATACGAAATCTCAAAATTGTATTTTCTATGCAGTTATGATCAATGCCTTTGTCGTGCATTCAAGTCACTCTGTGTAAATATGTGCTGCAATCCATAATGATTTGTTTTTATTTCAAAATTTTGTCCAATCAGATAGTGTATCCATACTCTTAAGGAATACACAATGGCCAATAACTCCAAATCATGAGTGGCATGGTTCTCCTCATGCTTTCTTAATTTCCTTGAGATGTAAGTTATCCCTCGACTGTATTGCATCATGACTCCACCCAAGCCTTCCTGGAATGCATCAGTGCATACCCAAAATTCCTTGTCCATGTTGGGGACTTTTAGTATCGGCACTGTCATCAACATCTCCTTGAGCCTTCGAAATGCTTCAACACATTTCTCGGTCCACACAAACTTCTTTTTTTTCTTTTGCAATTATGTGATCGGATTTTCTATCTTCGAAAAAACTTCGATGAACCATCGGTAATATCCTACTAAACCCATAAAGCTACATACTTATAATACATTCATCAATGCAGGCCATTTCATAATATCCTCTACCTTCTCCAGATCCACAATGATTCCTTCACCAGAGATAACATACTTTAAGTAATGAATCCTCCATTGATAAAAAGAGCATTTCGACAATTTCCCATATAATTTTTTTTCTCATTAACACTGCAGTACCAAGCCCAAATGTTCATCATGTTCTTCTGTCATCCAAGAATATATCAATATGTCACCAATGAATACTTGAGCAAACTTTTCCAAGTATTCCTGGAACACCCCATTCATCAAGATCATGAATACCCCTAGGGTGTTTGTCAGTCCAAACTGTAAAATGGTAAACTCATAGTGTCCAAACATCGTCTCGAATGCGGTCTTAGGAATATATTCCTCCTTAATTCGTAACTGGTGATAACCTAATCTCAACTCAATCTTTGAAAACACTATCACTCCTTTCATTTGATCAAACTAATAATTTATTCTTGGAAAGAGATATTGGTTCTTGATCATTTCCTTGTTCAATTGACGATAGTCATTACAGAGTCTCCACGACACATCCTTTTTTCTTATGAAAATAATAGGCGCACTCTAACGTGACACACTTGGATGTATAAGTCCTAGGTCCAACAACTCATTCAATTTCATTTTCAACTCATGTAACTTAGATGTCGACATCCGATAAGGTGTTTTTGCTATCAGTTCAGTTCCAGGATTCAAGTCGATGGTAAACTCCTACTTTCTTTCAGGTGGCAAGCCTGGTATCGCTTTAGGGAACACGTCAACAAACTCTCGTTCTATCGAAATTTTTTATAATACTTTCGCCTCTCCTCTTTTGTTTAGCACTAAGATTTCCTATAGCTTGCATCCCTTGCACATTCTCTTCTGTAGTTGTAGGGAAGAAATGAACCTCAAGGACACTCCCTGCTTTCTTCTTACAATCACTCTTATCTGTCCCTCATCATCGGTAGCACTCAACCATTTCATCTTATACTTGAGTATCACATCATGCAATTCCAACCAGTCCATATCGATCATGATGTCATAAGATCCTAAAATCATGACATATAGGTCAGACGTCATTACAAAATATCCCAATTTAATGCGATCGCCCACATCTCTTCTCCCAACCTTCTGTTTGGCACTTGAAGCCATTTCTACATATCTAAAATAGTCTCGTTCAACTTCCTTTACCTTAATTTTGTTTAGTTCTGCACTATAAATAAAGATCTTTGTAGAAACACGATCTATCAAAATACTAAAATTTTGGTCGACAATGGTACCTGACATCTCGAGGATAGTGCAAGGGTGCTGAGCCTGGAAGTTATTCACTGCTGAATGAATCCGGTGGGCACTGCCCAAATCTCCAACTGTAGTGTGTCCTATTGATCCGATAACTTTGTCCTTCTGAACCAGACAATCTCACTGGTATTGTGGTTCTCCACATGTCTAAGATCCAGTCTTTGGTCCAATACACTTGGTCCTCGAAGTAGAAGTTGTTGGCCTGCCAACCTGAAATCTAAGTTTGTTATGTTGAACATGAAAAAATTGTTGTTGTTGTGGGCGACGTTGTTCTTGATGTTGTGGTCCTCTGTAGGGAGTCCTCTACCAAGGAGTCAGTCATCGTGGCGTCATGAACGTGGATCCTCTCGATGTATCTCAATAACCTGATGTCTAATGCTGCTGCGCACCTATTGTTGTCTATCCATTCGGTCTTGCAGGAGTCCTTCCCTGACCCCGACTAGTCTGCTCTTCCTCTGCTATGAGGGAATTCTAGATATCATCGTGAAAAATATGTGGCCTTAGGATCATCACCTTCACACAGATGTTGAAGTTAAGGCCAAACACAAAATTGTTGACCTTCAACTTATTTGTGTTCGGATGCGAGGCATACCTAAGCAAATCCATGAATCGGGCCTCATACTACGGCACTGTATGACCACCCTATTGTAAGACATTGAATTCATTGAGTTGTCACTTGATGAATTCCTCTGATAAATACCTCTCCCTGAACCACTCCTCAAATAGTTCCCATGACACATCTTCAAAGTCCATGTTTAGCTGAAGTAGAAGCGTCTTTCATGATAGAAGAACAATTCCTTTCAGCTCAAATATTGCCATGTGGACCTTGATTTTGGAGGTGTATTCGCGAAGTGAAATTCACATCAGCATGTTCTCTAACCATTCCTCGACATCTGATATGTTCATGGCACCCATGAACTCGGGAAACTTAACCTTCTCGAGTTCTCTGTTAATTCTACCACTGCAAGCTAGAGCGCGTTGTGGACGCTGATTGGTTACAGGTGTCGTGGCCTCATCTCTCTCTAATACGTTAATCAAGGCCTATGACATCCTCTGAAAGGACTTCATCAAATGAACTACATCCCCCAAAGAAATCTGATCATGTCCAATGAATTTTTCTTCTCCTTGGGGGTTATACCCCTCTAGCGTGGATGCTATTGGAGGCGTCACGCCTCCTCCCCTAGCACCACGATGTCCCCTAACCATGATTACCTGCATGAAAACAATTCAAGTTTTAATTAGTGATAAGTTATTAATTCAAGTGTTTAATAGAGTGGAAGGCATAATGATCCCAATTTACGGGGTTGAACCTTCTCTAATACCATATGTAATGACCCCTCCATTACAACAATAAATAACAATGCATCATAGGTAAATATTTCATTTTTTGCAAGGAATTTAAAATTGTCATGAAATAATTATTTACATCACAAGATACACATCATCATAACTTAATAATAACACATTTGATTCATTAACATAATTAACAACGATGCATAATCGATGCATAAACAGAATTAGTGACCTAGTTCAACCCATCACAATCAAACAAAGAAAATTTAAATAATAATCAACCATATCGCTGAAGAATAAAGAAATACCCTTCCAACCTATCTGACATGGTTAGGACCTCTAGGACAGATAAGCAACGGTCAAGCCTAAGATTCATCTGATTGATTTTGACCATTTAAGGTCTCAGGGCTATAAAATATTATGAGGAGCAAGGAGGTGTCTAGATCCCACTAATCCAATCAAGCCAAAATCAACTAGATCAATCAGTCAATCCTAATTATCAATTATCCATGGCGCAAGGGTAATCATCAACTTTATCAATCATACATCAACATTTATTTCATGACGCATGAGAACTCTAATTTCTAAAACAATCATTCATCAACATTAAATATTCATTGCATGTGAGAAATCTAATTTTTAAATAAATAATTCATCAACATTAAATATTCATTTCCCGTGAGAAATGTAGTTTATAAGTCAATCATTCACCAACATTAAATTCCAAGGCACAAGGGTAACAATCAATTTAATTCATGGTGTGAGCGAGATTTAATAGGATGACACAATCAATACAAATATAAGAGGAAAATTGCTATGAGAAAGGAGTATAGGTTTTGAGGTTTATAAATTGCTATTTAAGCAAAAACCATCAAACTTATATATTTCTACATTGAAGTTGCCCAAATAATTTTTCTTATATAGTTGATTATTAGAGAACTTCCACCACAAAATTTCCCATGTACAAATAAAGAGTCAAATATTTCATTCTTTTTGAGAATTATATTTCTAAGTTGTTAAAGTCTTCATTTCATGCCATGATCAGTGATGAAATTTGTAGAAAGCATTTGGAGTTGGACCCTGACAAACAAGAGAAGTACAAGGTTTTGATAGGCATAAAATGTTTTGTACTAGTTGATGTAGGAGCATCACCAACAATAAGCGAGCGTGGGACAAACACCATCGCATTTTTGGCATATGTTAAAATTGTTTGCAAAAATTTTGAAATTTTGGATGCACGGAATTTAATGTAATAGTTAAGAAGGGCGTGCTTCCATATTGTCAACAGATCTTGAGCGATTCACTCTCATATGTAAGGTGTAGAGGCATTTATGCATAGTTAATGAAAGTTGGTAGATTTAAATTCCAGATTAGATAGTTTGAGGAGCCGGAGGGAAAACGGATATAGACACCCTCATCTTGTATCATTAAAACATTATAAAGAATATCATAGAGCATAGAGAAGAGAAGAAGAAGAGAGTTATGTAGAAGAACCCATGTACAGAAGTTCTGAAATTAATATCTATGAAGCTTCGATTCAGACTCATGGTGTTCTAATACTTTCTGTGTATACATGTTGAATGTTATGCTTATGGTTGTTTTACTCTTTCTGCTGTAAATTTTCTTTTATGTTATGTATGTATGATTTCATGTTAATTATTTGAAGTCTGATAGAGTAAGGAAATGAGTTTCAATTGTTTCTCTTCTTTAGTCAGAGTTCCTACAAGGAGTGCAGTAAAGCATCCACAAGGAGTACGTTGATGGGTTCAAAGTTCATCTCTAATAGCTCAGGAGGGATACCATTGTTCTCATTCCAACATAAGTGAAGGAGTATCACAGGAAGCCGTGCAAGGAGTGCGCAGGCATTGGAAGTATTAGGACTTATGAACAACAAGGGGAGTTGAAGGATTGTTGCTGCAGAGGAGTGCACAAAGTCAAAGAGTTCAAATACTTTGAAGTATTCGAGGGATTTCTATAAGGAGAGTGCAAAAAAATCCTTTGGGGACTCGAGTTGTGAAGAAAGTGCATGAGGATTAGTGCCTTTGAAGAATCCAAGGTGCGGTGAAACGAAGTTGCTTTGCAAGTGGATAAGTCTTGATGAAGGAACACCTCGTTCATTTTGCAAAAAGTTGTTAAGGAAGGAATGGACGGTCAGAATTCTTCATGGAGTATTCGCAAAGTCCCGAGAGTTGTTAGATCTTGTAGAGGATCCAGGGGAGTTATGGAAAGTGCTTTTCAAAGCATAAGTTCAGGAGAATAGAGTCATTGGATCCAAGCCAACGAGGGCCATCGGATCACTCGTGAACTCTCATTTCGAAGTTCAGAGGTTGGAAGGGGCAGAAGAATTCACATCAGAGTTAGAGAATGGTGAAGTGACAAGTGGCACACTTGTCACTAGGTGGAGTCAAGCTCCGTTGACTATTTTCAGCGTTTCGTGGGTTGGAGAACCGAGAGCTTGGCATCAGGGTTTGTGAAATTGTGAAGTGCAAAATTCTGAAAAGGCAAAAAGTTCTGTTGTGGGGCCAACATTTGATAGCGTGTCAGAATTCGACATTTCAACATTTCAGAATTTGAAGGCTCGAGAGCCCCAAGGACATATTAAAAGCACATTTCAGTGGATTGAAACCCCGAAATCATGAAGAGAAGTGGAAGACTGAGACACTTGTATTTCCATAAGTCATCAATTCGGGTTTCGGAGGTCAAAAAGATAAGGCGCTCAACCACAGGATTCATGAAATCGCGAAATCCAATATCCCAAAATAAAAGAAGAGTTTCCTCAAGGTTTGTTGTGGGTTGATTTCCTGAAAGGGAAATAGAAGAGCCAATCGAGCTCTTAGGGGCCGAAAAGGAAAGATCCTGTGTGGATCCCAACCTGCAGGTCTGGGGAGGGGTCTGTGTCAGTTGTGGTATCAGAGCATAGAAAAAATTCTTTTCTTTCTGTAGTAGGAAAAAGAGGAATTTTACAGCCATGCCGTTGAGAAAAAGAGACAGGCAAACACCCAATCCACTAGAGGAAATGGAAATACCAAGGAGGGGTAGGCAATTACCTGAGCCGCCAAGGGAAAGAGGGATGCATGAAATGCATGATAGGATTGATACCATGGAAATAGCACGAAGGCGCACAGTTGGTGCTGGAGATATTAGTGAGTCTGAAAGTGAACATGAAGTTGAACATGGAGGAGAAGACGTTGCAGCCAAAGACACAGCAAAAGAACACCTATTCAGGGTTGTTGTGAGGATAGGTTCCAGGGAAAAAATGGACATTCCAGTCTATGAAGGAAACCTGGATGTTGAAGAGCTTCTAGACTGGAGTAGAGCTCTGGATAAGTATTTTGACTATAAAGATGTCGAGGAAGACAAGAAGATCAAACATGTTGTCACAAGACTTAAAGGGCATGCAACATTATGGTGGGATGAAGTGCAAGATGAAAGACGCTGCAAAGGAAAGCATAAAATAAAGAGTTGGGATAGAATGGTTGCAAAGATGAAGGAAAAATTCATTCCCAGGGATTACCAAACCAATCTGTTTCGGAGGATGTAGAATTTGAGATATAAATTGATGTCAGTGAAAGAGTACACTGAAGAGTTCTACAAGCTAGACATCAGGGAGGGTCATCACGAAAGTGATGATAAAAAGTTTTCCAGATATATGAATGGTCTGAGATATGATATCCAGGATGAGATGAGCATAATGACCATCCAAACGACAAAAGATGCTTATCATATGGCTCTTAAGGCTAAAAAGAAGCTAAGCCGAAAGAAAATTCAAAGAGGGTGAGGCAGAAGTCAAGATAGAGGCAAAACAATTGTCCAAGATAGGAATTTGAAACCTAAGGAAGAGTGGAAGAAACCTCAAACTCAAACTAAGAGAGGTGGAAGCTCACAGAGAGGACAATATGCTGATAACAACACTTTTCCTTGCGCAAGAGGAAGAGGAAGAGGTAGAGGTGGAGTAATAAAATGCTTTACCTGTGGAAAGAATGGACACAAATCTTATGAATGTCCAGATAAGAAGAAAGAAGGAGGTGAAACTCACATTGTCAAAGAAAAAAGATGGAATGTTGAGGCAGAAGATGATGAATGTGGAAGATCGCTAATGATGAGGAAAGTTCTCTTAATGCCAGAGAAGGAGGTATAAAATTTAGTCCAAAGGAACAGACTTTTTTGGACTGCTTGCAAGACCAAAGACAGGGTATGCAAGGTCATCGTGGATAGTGGTAGCATAAACAATCTCATTTCTACATAGATGGTAGAAAAGATAGAGTTGGAGACTATTGAACATCCAAGCCCATACAGAGTTTCATGGCTACAAAAAGGGCATTGGTTAAATGTCACTAAACAATGTTTAGTTGAGATTACAATAGGAGGATATAAGGATGAAATACTATGTGATGTCATTCCCATGGATGGTTGTCATCTATTGCTAGGTAGATCATGGAAATATGATAGGAATGTGATCCATGATGGGAGAAAGAACACATACACCCTGAGAGAAGAATGGAAGAACCCACATGTTGTTCCCAATTAAAGATAAAGAAGTGACAATAGAGGTAAGCAACATTGTACTTCTCATGAGTGGGAAGGAACTTCTTAAAGAGATTAAGAAGAAGGAAGAAACACAATTTGTCGTGGTGAGGAAACCTCAGATTGTTTTAACCAATACAAGGGTGGATGATTTACCAAAAGAACTCCAGAAGTTGTTGGAGGAGTTTGTTGATATAGTCATGGATGAACTACCTTGTTCGTTGCCACTGATCAGAAGTGTGAGTCATCATATTGATATCATACCTAGAGCTAGTTTACCAAACAAAGCAGTGTACAAATTGACGCCACATGAGAATAAAGAGGTCAAGAGACAGGTCCAAGATTTAATGGACAAAGGATTGGTTAGAGAAAGCTTGAGTCCATGCATTGTTCCAACAATACTCAGTCCAAAGAAAGATGGAGGCTGGAGGATGTGCATAGACTCAAGGGAAATTAACAAGATTACCATCAGATATAGATTTCCATTGCCAAGGATGGATGATTTGATGGATTGTTGAAGTGGAGCAATTTTTTTTTCAAAGATTGATTTGAAAAGTGGATATCATCAAATTCGTATGAGAGAAGGTGATGAATGGAAGACAACATTGAAGACAAATGAAGTGTTGTATGAATGGCTTGTTATGCCATTTGGCTTAAAAAATGCACTAAGTACTTTCATGAGATTGATAAATGAAGTCCTGAAGGAGTTCATTGGAAAATTTTTCATTGTATATCTTGACGATATACTAATTTTCAGTAGAATAGAAACAGAGGACTTGAAGCATTTGGCTACAATGATGAAAAGATTACAACAAGAGAAGTTACTGATAAACATGAAGAAGTCATCTTTCATGAAGATAGAGCTCATTTATTTGGGGTTTGTTGTTTCTATAGATAAGTTGAAAATGGATCCAGATAAAGTGGAGGTGATTAAGAATTGGCCATCACCAAAGAGTATCTTTGAAGTTCGAAGCTTTCATGGATTGGCTAGTTTCTACAGGAAATTTATCAGAAATTTCGGTGGAATTAGCACACCGATGATGGACACGGTGAAAAAAAGGCATAAATATTTTCACTAGATGGAAGAAGCAGAGAAAATTTTCAATTTGTTGAAAAAGAAAATTACTGAACAACCAATTTTGGTGTTGCCAGATTTCAACAAGACATTTCAGGTCAAGTGTGATGCTAGCGGATTTGCCATAGGAGCGGTTGTTACACATCAAAATTACTCACTTTGATAGTGTCGCAAGTGTCGTCATTACAAGTGTTGCAAGTGTCGCATTTTGCTCACAAGGTCGCAAGTGTCGCATTTTTCTCACAAGTGTCGCAAGTGTCAAGCAAAGCATACTTCCATGATGCCTATGTCATGCCTATAACGACATGAAAAAGACACTTGAAACACCTCAATCATCTGATTTGGAAGAGGAGAAATGATTCAACAGGCTTACAAACCTTTGCCATCTGAAAGAACCTCAAAAACTGAGTTTTTGGAGAGGAGTGCTCCCCCTTACACTATCTCAGAGCACCGACGCTCCCCCTTACACTATCAGGGAACTTTATAATGCTCCCCTGGCCCTTTTGGGGGAGCGCTATAGATTTTGAGAGCGCTGGCGCCCTCTAAAGCTTACTAGGGAGCACTACAACACTCTGATGGCCCTTTTGAGGGAGCACTACCTATTCTGGGCGGTTGTTAAGTTGTTGAGATGAATGGGGGAAGCATCTTTTCATTCTTGGAAGGCAATTGAGCTCGAATCCATGATCAAGCCATGATCTTAGGGTAGGTCCTCAACTGAAGGAGGAAAATACTCACCTTCCCCAAGGATATCTCAATATTGTTGAGCCTCTCCAAGGATATATAAGCAAGCTTTCTAACGGTGAAGGAGGACTGAAAAATGGAGAATGATACCAAACTTATGATCTCATAAGTGGGGAATGGGAAATGAAGAATTACACCAAACTTATGATCTCATAAGTGGTGTTGGAGCTGATTGGAGGAAGAATTGAATACATGAGACTTATGATCTTGGAAGAAACTCACAGTCAGACAAAGGAGAGTGATCAGTGAATCTGCTGTTATCTAGGTTGTGGAGCTTTCAGGCAAGAGTTAGAGGAAGGGGACTTGACGAAGCTGTCGCATTCACATCTACGATTGTAAGTATTGCTGTCGTTATTCTCATCAATATGACATGCTTGGCGTGTTTCTTTCTAGTTTGTGTCTAATATCACATGAACTTATCACTAGTTGATATATCTATTTTCAAGCTAATATCAATAGAGTAGGAAGCGGTCGTATCTTGTTTTGTCCACAGAACTCAGCGAGGAGCAAAGGATTAGAGTGCAACTCGGAGTGTGCAGGGACAAACGTCGATAAAAAGGTACTTCTGTCATCCTTCCTTCTCATCTGTTAATTTAGATAGATTTGAAAGGAAGTCAGTGTCCATGATAAGCACTTTTCTGTCTAGGGTTAATTTCAAGCTCTAGAGGTGATCTACCTGTCCGCAGGGAGATTTTCCTACAACAGAAACTGGCGACTCCACTAGGGAGATAGCCTCAAATCGAAACCTATTGTTTCAATTTTTCTCGTCATTGACCTTGTTCTATCCCTTGATTGTTTCAGAACTGTTTCACTCCTCTTTGATTAGTTTCATGAGCTGATTGGCTCCTCGCCTCATCACACTCAGCATACTTGTCATGTTTGAATCCCAATTTTTGGAATTTTTTGACATTTCTAGGGATTTTAGACCCTAGCGCCTCTGTCCTAGTGTTAAAAAAGTGCCAACGCTCCCCCATACCTCTGCACAGAGTGCTATAATTCTCCTTTCCTTTGGCAACAGAGTGCCAGCCTCTTTGTGGCCAAAAAACCCTCCAGAACTACCTTTTTCAGGGTTTGCCTCTGTGTCTCTTTTGCTGAGTGATCTTGTGAGTCAATGTTTCTTCCCTTTTCAGCCTTGACATATGTCTTTTGAAGAATAAACATCTCATTAGTTGGATCTTGTAGCCTTCTTCACTATTTTCATTGAGTTTTTCCTGTTGGGTGAATTTTGAAACCCATGCATTGTTTTTCTCTCATTAGCGGAGTAAAAACCCTAGTGAAGGTCATCAAAGGCCTACAGACCTCTTTATCTTGATTTCAGTCAAGATCATTGTTCTTCAACCTTTGCTTTTGGGTGTGAAGTTTGTTTTTCTCTTTGATTGTCTCTTTTCTTTCACTTTTTCATTTTTGATTGCTACGAAAGGGTGTATTGTTTGCGTGACTTTTGCTTGTACTAGTTTGGTTTTCATTCATACGAGAAAGATAATTAGCAAGACAAGCATTATGTTGAATTGATCGTCATTCATATGCAAACAATAAAAGACATCTTTATGATTGATTGTTCATATGAGAAGGCATTTAAAAGTTTTAGCATTGCATCAGGATTTGATTGAGAATTGTTTGAGGACACTCTGTATTTGTGCTTGTTAGTGAAAAGAACTCTCTCTCTCCCTTAGCTAGATGTTCATTGAAAGGAAATGATTGCTTATCATATTTGATGCATTCTTTGGGTCTGAGTCATAATTCCATTTGTTTCACTTCCATGCACCCCTTTGCATAAAGAACAGCCATAAAAATCAACGCTAATTAAAAGTTATTTAGAACTTTTTCTTTTCTAGGATCCTCCACCAGCAGTAGACTAGGCTTAGTACTTTGGATTAGGGCTGTGAGCATAACTTTCCAAAGTTTCCAAAACAAACACTAGCATCCTGAGTTAGGGAGAGTCAAATCTAGTCATCGTATAAGTCTGCTTGGGATCCCCCTCTCACATAGGGGTTACGCACGAGGTCGCATTCGGGTGAGCTACGGGGACTAACCCTCCGTGGTTTAACTTATTGTGGTGGTCAGATCGTATTATGGGGATCACTTTGAGGTAAATCCATAATTACTGTGTGGAAGCCTTTTAGTTGATTTTGGGCTTGATACCCTGGCCATACGTTCGGATCGGACTGTCAACTGTTCCTGCCCAGGGGCTGACTGCGAATTGGTAACCTTAGTCGCCATAATCTTTAGGGTCTTACACAAGGTGACGGTGACGGGAAGTCTCACTGTACCTGGAGTAGACATTAGTCAAACTCACTCAGGCTCCTTGGAGGGTAAATCCACAATTACGGTGTGGAATCTTTCACCAAGGTGTAAGTCCGTTAAGTAGGTCGCCATTGTAACTGTTCCACCCTATCCCCGCCCCTTCTGGACTTGATCACGCAATGTTGGATTTCATCACC
>JASDQU010439461.1:39584-60148 GCA_032191745.1 Picea mariana
TCTCTTTTAAGTGTTTTTCCAAACTCTATAATCCCAAAAAACAATCGAGTTTTCTGTCTTTGGACTCGTTAAAGCACACATCGACAGGCCCATATGGGACCAAACCCTTACTTCTTCCGGTTCATTAAACAAAGGAAGAGAAAATTACTGAAGCTGAGTTATATCGAGCATGTGTTATCCTGCTCGAGCTCATTAAATCAAAAAGAGGTACTCATCTATCTGAATGGGAGAAAAAATTGAAAGGAGCAAGCCAAGCAGTCTCTTGAGAACATCATCCAACACTTCTTAGAGTTGCCCTTGAACACGACACTTTGTCACTTTGCATATATCATAATCCACTGAACCTCTGCACTGAGCCAATATTTTGAGTTCCTTTCAGTCCTTTGGGTCACCCGACGCAAGTCACAATATCCATTGCATAGTTTTGGTCCACGTCATGTTATGCTATTGTGCCTCAGTGTTCAAGGGAAGTATCCACCTCGAGAGTCAGCCATCCCAAGTATCTTGCCTCAAAACCTGTGTCAGTCCATGTCCATTTGATCTACCAATTACATCTCCATGTCCATTTCGTGTCGTTGATGGGGGATACANTACTTTGGGACCTGCATGCCCCAATGGTAGGCCTCCTCACATTCGACAGTGGGTTTACATCAGTGACCCCTAATCGAATGATTCCACGGATGTTCGACCTCAGCTCATCTATTCACATTCGTTGGAATGTACTAGGGTACCTTGGGAATCATTGACATTAATGATGATCTCCCTCGCACTTGTTAACGGTTTACACCATTGATCGGTAATCATGTGGTTTCTGCCATGTTTGACGTCAAGACATCCATTCACATGGTCAGATTCGTACCATATTGGGATTGGTAAGAAGACCCTAGGTTGAGTGATCACTTTGATATATACTTTGCCCAGGTTGCGAAGGAGTTTTCTCTTGAACAATGACACATATATTGTTACATAGATCCACTTTGTATTGGTCGTGGCTATGTTTTGTCATCTAATAGATCCATTGTGTATTCTTCATGGCTATGATCAGTTCAAGTCATCAGAGTATAGATCCATATTGTATCTTCGGTGGCTATAGCTTCTTGTCAATACAATTATGGATCCGCAGTGTATTTTATGGCGGCCATATCTTGCAAGTCTTGATCACCCAAGCATAGGTATGCCTGCCTTGGGATTTGAAATATGCCATGATATTTGTTGGATGTTTGTGTGCAGCTTCTGTCAGGTTCTCTGAGTCTATACCCTTGCTTGAGCATCTACAAAGTATTTCAGTTATCAGTTCCTATCTTCTAACTTCATACTTTGGAGGGCAATATGTTACACATCAAAATTACTCACTTTGATAGTGTCGCAAGTGTCGTCATTACAAGTGTTGCAAGTGTCACATTTTGCTCACAAGGTCACAAGTGTCGCATGTTGCTCACAAGTGTCGCAAGTGTCGAGCAAAGCATACTGCCATGATGCCTATGTCATGCCTATAACGACATGAAAAAGACACTTGAAACACCTCAATCATCTGATTTGGAAGAGGAGAAATGAGTCAACAGGCTTGCAAACCTTTGCCATCTGAAAGCACCTCAAAAACTGATTTTTTGGAGAGGAGCTCTCCCGCTTACACTATCTTGGAGCGCGGACGCTCCCCCTTACACTGTCAGGGAGCTTTATAACGCTCCCCTGGCCCTTTTGAGGGAGCGCTATAGATTTTGAGAGCGCTGGCACCCCCTAAATCTTACTAGGGAGCACTACAACGCTCTAATGGCCCTTTTGAGGGAGTGCTACCTATTCTGGGCAGTTGTTAAGCTGTTGAGATGAATGGGGTAAGCATCTTTTCATTCTTGGAAGGCAATTGAGCTCGAATCCCTGATCAAGCTATGATCTTAGGGCAGGTCCTCAACTGAAGGAGGAAAATCCTCACCTTCCCCAAGGATATCTCAAGATTGTTGAGCCTCTCCAAGGCTATATAAGCAATCTTTCTAATGGTGAAAGAGGACTGAAAAATGGAGAATGATACCAAACTTATGATCTCATAAGTGGGGAATGGAAAATGAAGAATTACACCAAACTTATGATCTCATAAGTGGTGCTAGAGCTGATTGGAGGAGGAATTGAATACATGAGACTTATGATCTTGAAGGAAACTCACAATTATCCAAAGGAGATTGATCAGTGAAGCTGCTATTATCCAGGTTGTGGAGCTTTCAGGCAAGGGTTAGACGAAGGGGACTTGATGAAGTTGTCACATTCGCATCTACGATTGTAAGTACTGCTGTCATTATTCTCATCAATATGACACACTTGGCCTGTTTCTTTCTAGTTTGTGTCTAATATCACTTGAAATTATCGCTAGTTGATAGATCTGTTTTCAAGATAATATCAATAGTGTAGGAAGTGGTCATATCTTGTTTTGTCCACAGAACTCAGCGAGGAGCAAAGGATTGGGGCGCAACTCCGAGCGTGCAGGGACAAACGTTGATAAAAATGTACTTCTGTCATCCTTCCTTCTCATGTGTTAGTTTAGATAGATTTGAAAGGAAGCCAGTGTCCATGATAAGCACTTTTCTGTCTAGGGTTAAGGTCAATCTCTAGAGGTGATCTACCTGTCTGCAGGGAGATTTTCCTACAACAACGGTCTTAAGCCAAGACGATAGAACAATCGTGTACTTCAGTGAGAAACTGAATGAATCAAAAGTGAAGTACTCCATGTATGATAAGGAATTTTATGCGGTCATACAAGAACTAAAAAGGTGGAGGCACTATTTTGTTCCTAAAGAGTTTGTTTTGTACAGTGACAATCACGTGTTGCAATTTGTAACTCAATAGGAAAAGACGAACCAAAGACATGTTAAATGGTTTGAATCTATGCAAAATTTTACTTTTGTAATTAAACATATTTCTGGAACTTCTAACAAAGTTCTTGATGCTTTGAACGGGAAGAGTTTGCTTATGCAGGAGTTCAGAGTCAAAACATTGGGTTTTGATAATCTCAAGGACATGTACAGAAATGATCCATATTTCAAAGGGGTGTATGAGGCATCTAAGAATCCAATTCTCAGGGACAGAATCCAATGGATCGAATATATGATCCAAGATGGATTATTATTTAGGGACAATCAATTATGCATTCGAAAATGCTCCATGAGGGAGAATCTGTTGAAAGAAAAACACAGTGGAGGATTGGCCAGAAATGGCTCATATTTTTGGCCAGAGATGAGGACTAATGACAAAATATTTGTAGAAAGATGTAGAATTTGTCAACACTCAAAGGCAAAAATACAGAATACAGGTTTTTATCAGTTGTTACCCATACCTGAGAGGCTGTGGGATGCAGTAAGCATGGATTTTGTGTTAGGGTTGCCAAGGACACAAAGAGGGTTTGATTCAATCTTTGTGGTGGTAGACAGATTTTCTAAAATGTCACATTTTATACCATGTTAGAAAACCAATGATGCAACTCACATTGCGAACCTATTTTTCAAAGAAGTTGTCAGACTTCACGGCTTACCAAGGAGTATAGTTTCACATCGAGATACCAAGTTCGTCGGACATTTCTGGAGAAATTTATGGAGGAAGTTGGGGACAAGCTTGTCTTTTAGCTCATCTTATCATCCTCAGACAGATGGACAGATAGAATTTGTGAACATAAGCTTGGGAGATTTATTGAGAATCCTAGTGACTGAACATCACAGTCAGTGGGATCACATTCTGCCATAGGTAGAATTTGGTTACAATGATTCACACAATAGAAGCACAGGGCAGAGTCTGCTTCAGATTATTTATAGAATGAAACCTAGGGGAGTTTCTGAACTGAAGGATTTAGAACAAGATGAAACTAGAAGTGATAGTGCAGAGAATTTTGCAGAGGCAATGAAAGAACTTCACAACCAAGTGAAGGAGCAATTGTACAATTCCAGCTAGGAGTATAAGTGTAGAGTAGATCAACATAGGCAAAAACTTCAATTTGAATTTGGTGATCTGATTCTTGCACGCATAAGAAAGGAAAGGTTCCCAAGAGGAACATATAACAAACTGAAAATGAAAAAGATTGGACCATGCAGGATCATAAGAAAATTTGGGGCAAATGCATATGATATTGAATTACCCAATGGGATCGGAATTTCATCGATATTCAACATCTCAGATTTGTACCCTTACAAGGCTGGAGAAGCAGGAGCAGACAATGAGAAGAAAGAGGTTCAATGGGATAAACAAATGCCGGTAGCTAAAAATCCATAGATGGAGAGTATACTTGACAAGAGAGTTAGCAAGAGGACCAGGAGAAAAGAGTATTTTGAATACTTAGTCAAGTGGAAGGGACATCCAGTTGAAGATGCCAGCTGGGAGAATGAAGAAGAAATCGAGAAGCATGCATAGATAGTGCAAGAGCTCATGAATAGGATTCCATGAAAATTTTCAAGAGAGGGATTATGATGCAGGAGCATCGCCAACATCAACCGACCATGGGACAAACACCATCACATTTTTGGCACATGTTAAAATTGTTTCCAAAAATTTTGAAAGTTTGGTTGGGCAGACTTTAACGTAATAGTTAAGAATGGTGTACTTCCATATTTTAAATAGATCTTGATTGATTCTCTCTCATATATAAGGTGTATAGGCATTTATGCATAGTTAATGAAAGTAGGTAGATTTAAATTCTAGATTAGATAGTTTTAGGAGCTGGAGGGAAAACTGATATCGACACCCTCATCTTGTATAATTAAAACATTATCAAGAATATCATAGAGCATAGAGAAGAGAAGAAGAAGCGAGATGTGTAGAAGATCCCATGTACAGAAGTTCTAAAATTAATATCTATGAAGCTTTGACTCAGACTCATGGTGTTCTAATACTTTCTGTGTATACATGCTGGAAGTTATACTTATGGTTGTTTTACTCTTTTTTCTGTACATTTGGTTTTATGCTATGTATGTATGATTTCATGTTAAGTATTTGAAGTCTGAGAGAGTAAGGAAATGAGTTTCAATTGTTTCTCTTCTTGAGTTAGAGTTCCTGCAAGGAGTGCAGCAAAGTGTCTGGAAGGAGTGCATTGATGGGTTCAGAGTTCATCTCTAAAATCTCAGGAGGGATACCATTGTTCTCATTCCAACAAAAGTACAAGAGTAGCACAGGAAGCCATGCAAGGAGTGCACAGGTGTTGGAAGTCTTAGGAATTATCAACAACAAGGGGAGTTGAAGGATTGTTGTTGCAGAGGAGTGCACAGAGTTGAAGAGTTCAAATACTTTGAAGTATTCGAGAGATTTCCGTAAGGAGTGCACACAGAAATCCTTTAGGGACCCGAGCTGTGAAGAAAACATAGGATTATTAGTTCCTTTGAAGTATCCAATATGCGGTGAAATGAAGTTTCTTTGCAGGTGGATAAGTCCCGATGAAGGAACACCTCGTTCATTTCGCAAAAACTTGTTAAGGAAGGAACAGATGGTCAGAAATCTTCATGGAGAATTTGTGAAATCTAGAGAGCCATTAGAACTTGCAGAGGAGCCAGGGGAGTTACGACAAGTTTTTTTCAGAGCATAAGTTCAAGAGAATATGGACATTGGATCCAAGCCGATGAGGGTCGTTGGATCACTCGTGAACTCTCATTTCGGAGTTCGGAGGTTTGAAGGGGTAGAAGAATTCACGTTAGAGTTAGAGAAAAGCGAAGTGACAAGTGGTGCACTTGTCACCAGGTGGAGTCAAACTCCGTTGACTATTTTCTAGGTTTTGTGGGTTGGAGAACTGAGAGCTTGGCATCAGGATTCGTAAAATCGTGAAGTGCGAAATTCTGATAAGGTGAAAGGTTTCGTTGTGGGGCCAACATTTGATAGCGTGTCGAAATTCGACATTTCGACATTTTGGAATTTGAAGGCTCGAGAGCCTAGAGGACATATTAAAAGCGCATTCTATTGGATTGAAACCCCGAAATCACGAAGAGAATTGGAAGGCCAGGACACTTGTATTTCGACAAATCGTCAATTTGAGTTTCGGAGGTTGAAGAGATAAGGCGCTCGACCATAGGATTCATGAACTCGTGAAATCCGGTATCCAAAAATAAAAGAGGAGTTTCCTCAAGGTTTGTTGTGGGTTTATTTCCTAGAAGGGAAATAGAAGAGCCAATCGAGCTCTCAGGGGCCGAAAAGGAAAGATCCTATGCTGATCCCAACCTGCAGGTCTGGGGAGGGGTCTGCATCACTAGTGATAATAGAAAGGAGCATTATAGTATCTAACACAAGAGTCTCATCAATGAGAAAATTTTGTAAAATATGGAATATATCTCAATGATGCCTAAGGTACATTGATTACCAAGAAATTCATTTTGTCCAAAATTTTTCTCTCATTTTAAAGAATGGATTTTTTTTATCTACGTTGGTGAAGGAATCCTGATATCAAAATCATTCAAACTCCAGATTTAAATAAAATATAACAACACATCTTATCAAATTATAGTCTATGAAATGTTTTATGTATAAATACATAATATAAGTCAAACAAGCATGGACGCAATATCAGTCGATGTTGTAATTAGATTTGTTACTAAGACTCATAGTCTAAATGCCCGCCACCACCAAGGGATATGCAACTTCTTTTTTTGTATATAGAACAGTCCCTTCATTTATTATCTATCAGTTCCTCACCAAATTGTTGTTGGGGCGTATGACACTTTGGGTATGGAAATATATAATATAGTTTCTAGTTGTGTTAATGCAATAATAGTCAATTCTATAAGTCAATATGTACATGGTGTATTCATACTTGCTTCCTTATGCGCAATGAAGGAAGGATAAAAACCTTGGAATAAATGCTACAAGAGGTAGCCCCCTTAAATTTGTTGGTAGAAAATATCTTAAGGAGGTTTGTTGTAGGAGGAATCCCCTTCTAATTCACTGGAAGGGATCTTAGATGGTAAATCTACCTCAAGAGATGATAAAACATATTTGGGATGGAACTTAGAGTGAATATATCCATAGGAGGAGTATTACAGTTGTTGGAAAGGATCACATAAGGTAAATCCTCCTTAGAATATGGATTAACAAAATAGTTTGGAGGAAAACACAACGTTGGGTAATTCAGTACCATAGAAGTCTTTTCTAGGAGAAATATCAACAAGAGAATCCTTGCAATGAGAGAGGGCCACACAAGGCGAACCTGACTTCTTTCATAGGATAGAGTGAAGAGGAAGGACTCTCATATGCAGACTCGATCTTTGTCAATAGAGTGAGTAGTGGGGAAGGGTGTGCTCAATCGAGACATCTCAATTTTTGTTTTTGGAATAGCTTGCTACAGGAGGTATCTAAGAGGATGGTGCACTCAATGGAAGAGAGGAATAATGTTGGAAGACACAACTGGAAAAAAAACCATCGCTACAAGATATTATTTATGGCAATCACACCACATGAAGAAGCTCAAAAATGTGTTGGAAGAGACATGAAATTTCAACCGTGTTGGGCAGAAGGTGTAACAGGAGTATAGTTTAACTTTCAGGGATGCCAATCAAGGCATCGACCAATGGATTCTCACTCTGAGAACAAATGCAAATTACAAAGGATGTTACTTTAATTTAGAACTTCAAGTTTAGGGAAACGACAAGGAGATTGAATTCGGTAGCATGTAAAAATTTACCATGAGCCATTAATTGATTCTAGATTCCACAGGAAGCCATTAATTAATAGAATAATTCAAAATTTTATTATTTCAATTACAATCACAAATCCATGGTAAGATTCAACTTTAATATGCATTTGTTTAACAATTACAACTTGAAATTTAAATACTGTAACCAATGAAGATAGGCATGATGAGTATATTTAGAGATGAGTGTTGCCTTCCTTCATCTGCTTGCTAATCATTGAGACTTCACCAGTACCTTCCAACCAACGCTAGGGCTACTCTTCTTCCCCCTCATCCCCCCGAGCCTCAATGGGGCTATGCACACATACAACCAAACATCCTCTAGCTCCTAACTCACCTCGCAAGGTAGAGTGACCACTCTCTCTCAAGCTGGGTATCCCAATTCTCACAAGTAAACCATTCAAAATTTATGCAGCATAAATTTACCCATAATCAGTGTGATCCATTTCTCATCTCATCCATTTTTTTATAGAATTTTCCCATAACTCATCCCCACTTGTACAATTAATTCACTTTTTAATTTAAATAATTTAGAATTATTTCCCCCTTACACTTGTCACTCTTTCCCCAATTTGCACAAGTAAATCCACATTTTATTTTAATAAAATTCAATTCCCCTCACCCTTCCTAAAAGTTCTCCTTAAATCAATCCTAGTTGTCTCTTTATTCCCCTTATTTCCAATTAATGACCGATGACTTTCTAAAACTGAGTTGAGGTAAAATAGGATTCTTCTCTAGTTAGACTAGTGTTAACTAGACTCTAGATACCTTTCTATGTGCACACGTTCTTTTATGCTTTATTCATTTCTTATATTTAATTCTAATTATGTATTTTCTTCAAACATGTGTATTGTATTAATTCTTTGGAATTATATCATTTTTCTTATTTTCTTGAATTGATTTGCCTCTTTCCTATTTTTTTAAAATTTGTATTTTAGTTTTAGTATATTCACCAAGCTTAGACTTAGGCTTAAATTTTAAATAGGCTTAGACTTCCATTTCGGATTTAAAATTAATAATTTCAATCCTTATTTAATTTATTAAATCCGACAATGCTTAAATATTATACAAGATTTGATTATCCACTCAAGGTTTTCTAGGTCGCCTAGATTCATTGACTCAAATTTTATTTACATGATGTTCCCTTCAAGACACATTTCATGCTCAAAGGGTGCCACTCTCCTTTGACTGGTTTTTGCAGTTGTCCAACCACTGGATTCAACACTCCATTTGGGTGACCTTGTGAGGACTAAGGGATTCTAAGGAATAAGGACCATGTCTTATTGCATGCCCCCTAGAAATCTTCGTGAGATATTTTCTTAGTCTTCCCTCACGACATCGTGGACCTATCGAACTAGGTAATCGTTAACCTAAAATTCAATCCATGACAGGAGTGCTATTAGGTTGTGATAGGGACACTCCCACACCTCTCCCTCAATGTCTAGTCTATGTGCATAGCCCTTTTACTGCTTATGTGAGTTTGATCAGAAAGCATTAATCAACCAACATTCATTAACAAAACATTGTCAACGATCCGTATACAACATCATACTATAATCGATCATATGTCACATATGCATAAATGAAATACTGAAACCAATACAATCCACTCCTTGACAAAATCCAGAGTCCAAGGAGGTCCACTGATTCCCTTGACATCCATAATCCATCAAGTGTCCTGCACACTCAAGGAAAATTGTCAATAACACATGTCAACATGCATTTATCAAATAACATAAAATTATAATCCATCAATATCATCACAAAATCCATTAGTGAACCCATAACCATGTACTATAATCGGATCACTTGCATGTAAGTGTCCTCAAAGAATAATTCAATAGCATGTGTGTTCAAGAGTGGGATGTTCCACTTCTTCTTTAATTCTTATGTGATGATATCCTGACCTAAAATCAATCTTGGAGAATATTTTTGCATCTTTTAGCTGATCAAAGAGGTCATTGATCCTTAGCAAAGGATACTTTTTCTTCACAGTTACCTTGTTTAGTTGTTCGAAGTCAATGAAAAGTATCAATGTTCCATCTTTCTCCTTCACAAATGATATTGGGGAACCTCCACACACTTGGTCATATATACCCATTATTCAGAATCTCTTCAAGTTGCATTTGCAATTCCTTCAATTCTGGTGTACTCATCTTGTAAGGGGTCTTGTATACTAGGGATTCTCCAGGAATCAAATTGATGGAGAAATCAATATCTCTTTTAGGGGGTTATACATGTATTTATTTAAATACAGATTCAAACTCTTTTAGGACTGCATAATATTCAATATTTGGCACGTTATCTCTAGGTGTCTCTTCCATATGTGCTAAAAATATTTGACACCATTTTCTCTAACTTTGCTTCATCTGAAATGCTGAAATTTCTCTGACGGTTACTACCCTGGGAATTCCTTGTATTGTCCTTGGGTTATATTCCTCATCCAAGCAAGTAAATGCCTTATTATAACATTATAGGATAGCATGGTGTTGGTCCAAACAATCCATACCAATTAGGAAGTCATGGGAACCTATAGTTAATATTTCCAAATCTTCCCCGGTGCTATGTCCATTCATGTCCATTGGACATGCCTTAACCAACTCACTAATTTTTCTTTTATCTCTAGTAGCCATCTTCACCAACTAATATTTTCCAAGCTTTCTTCTTAACAAATGAAATCTTTCCACCATCCTAGGATGTATATAACTATGACTAGCTCATGAATCAATTAAAATATCATTGGTTTGGTTGTTGATCTTACCTTCCACTTCAATCATATGTGACTGTAACTCAACTTGCTTGTTGTTCATGGCTGCATATATCCTAGGTACATTTCTTCCTATGTGCTCTAATGTATCAGCGTGTTGTACATTGTGAACAATCCTCACTTTTTCACCTCTGTGAGGGAAATCTCTATACATATGGTCTCCCCCATAACATGAGCATTGATTAGGTGGTTTCCTTGGTGTTTTCCCCAATGTCTCAGTCATTTTCGGTTTTTATAATCTGGTTGTCCCTGAGAGTTATTTATGAAGAATGGTGGCATAATTCCTTTCTTCCTATGTTCCATATTTCTTTTTCTCTTGTCTTACAAAGATTTTTGGAAAGTTGGTATTCCTTTATGTTGATCATAAAGGAATTTAGCTCACCTTATGGTCTCCTCCAATGTTTTGGGATCATCATATTGTATATTGTCACTAATAAATTATGGAATCCCGCTCAAATACCTATGAATCTTAATTGTCTCATCCTTGATAAAAGAAACATACTTGAACAAATCTAAAAACCTCCTTTCATATTCTTCTATGGTCATACTCACAATCGCAAGTTCAATGAAATCCTTCATTTTCTTGTCATAGTATCTCTTAGTCAAGTATTTCTTTTGAAAATGCCTCTTGAATTCCCTCCAAGTAAAAATTTTATCATCAATGTGTTGGACCTACACAAATTGGTCCCAACATCATCCCACCACATTGATGCTTTTCCCCTAAGCTGATAGATGGAAATTCTTCCTTCTATGTGTGAAGAGTAATTGTGCAATTGAAAATACTTCTTGATGCGTAGGAGTCATGTCTCTACATCCTCATCCTTATTTTGTTCACCATCATATCTAGGAGGATTTATTTTGTTCATTTATCCTTGTAGCTCATCCACCCCATACCTCCTCTTATGTTTCCTGACAGGGGATGAACTTGAAATACTATGTGCTCTCCTAGTGGAATTCCTTGGGGAATTATGGTGATGTATTTCAACAATTATTTTTCTTCTCCTCTCATCATGAGACCCGTCACTTTCTGATTTTCTTTAGTCATTCTCCTTATCCATCTTATTTTCTATTATGTCCAAGACCTGCATTAATTTTTTGTTGAATCGCTCGTGTTTCTCCTTGGATTTAATAATCTTCTCATTATCATATTTTTAACTTTGTACATCCTTTTGCAATTTGTTTATGGTCTCTACCAAGTTCATTCTTTCTTCCTTGTCTTTTACATGCCCATCTTAATTTGAACCTTCATTACCCATATCAACACACATTCCTCTGACCTCATATTTATGGTTGTAAGCCCCCTGTGCACATTCCATGATTTTGAGCTCTATGTTGATCCTATTTCGATCTGATTGTTTTTAACTCTATAAAATGCGGAGCCAAAAAAACTTGTTAGGCTCAATAATTTAACAAATAAATGAAATTATCTACAATTCTGGTTCAATAATGCATCATAATTCTTTCTTCTGATTTCTTGTTAAATTTCCTTCTCAGATTATTTTTATGGGTGAATATTTATATTCCACTATCCAAGACCTTTCCAACGCCTGCTTCTGCACTCAATTCTTAGTATTGAACATGTAGTTAAGGTTATTTAAAAAATTTCCATTAATTCCTTTTTTTCACACTTCATATTGGTGCAAATATGTGTTGTAATTATGCATTTTTTCACGCACTCCATTGGAGTTTTGGAATTATCCCAATTGGTATTCTTCATATACATATTTTGGATAGTCTTTCCAAGTTTCACCTCTTTTTGGGTTCTGGGCTTCTAGATATAGCTTGCTGAAGTTTCAAGCCAATTAGTGTTTTGGGCTTTGAAGGTTATAGGTGTCACACATACAAAAATACACTCATAAAAAAAATTATGATCTAATTTAATATTTCTAAAATTGTAAAAGGAGGGTAGTTATATATGATATTTAAAATGAAAACCCGTGGGTCATAGAACTAGTGCTATTTTGTTGTATAGACGCTACTAACAAAGATATCAATTGGTGTTGCTAACAATGATACCAATTTTCATTTCTAACAATCGTACCAATTGTTGGAGTTAAATTCTAAGGAAAAGTATCTAAATGAATAATGAATATTCACTTAAGTTGGGTGTTTCTATAAACCTTGTAATAACCCTTATGTTCTATAGTAAGCATATAAAACATGTTATAACACCCAATTCAAGTTTGCAAGGCAAACATATTGTTTGTGGTTTAATCTCATAAACAAACTATGGTAATTTAATTGAGTCTCTAACATAGGTTAAGGTATGCGTAACTTAAAACCTAAACATCACACTTGTCTTGTTTAAAATAACTATGATATAACCATACTGTATCCACCTATGTACAATACTTAAGGAATTGTTAACTAAAGTACACAACTTTCAAAGTGACACTTTACTTTGTGGAAGAGGTTGATGTGTATCATCGGACTCTTAATTATGAAACTACAGGGCTGGATCGCTATCGTTCAAAGAGTAAAAGTGTCTACTTCATCTACTACCAACTCTTGAAATCTAGCATGCCGCTCTTACGTGCAGTGAGAGAACTTATTCTTTGAGGACACTTGCTTGCAAGTGATCCAAATTAATATACTATTGGTCGTTTTATTATGATTATGATGCATTATGGATATGGTGATATGTTATTTTGTTGTATTTATATAGACAGGTGCTATTGACTAGGCTCTCCTGAGTGTGTAGGACTTTGGACCTCGAGGATGTAGAGGCATCGATGAAACCCCTTGGACTTTGGATCGAGTCATGGAGTGGACTATTAGGGCTTGATTGTTGTTGATATGACTTATGTACTTCTGATTAGATGTTATGATGATTGATTATTATTGCTGACATGATTCGTTGATGATATAGCCTGACGATAGCTTTTCAATCAAACTCGCATGTGGAGTAGAGAGGTCATGCACGAAAACCAAAGACTATGAGGGAGAGGTGTGAACATCAGCACTGCCATAACCTACTAGCACTCCCTCCATGTCTCAAACTGTAGGTTAACAATTACCTAGTTTGAGAAGACCCGCGGTGTCATGAGGGAAGACTATGACAGTTGCTCATGATGATTCAAAGGGGAACACAATAAGGAAAGGAAATTATTTCTTAGAGGCCCTTAGTCTAAAGGAAAGTATTGACTCCAAGGGTTTTTGATGACTACCAAGTCAGCCAAGAGGCGAGTGGCACCCTTGGAGCACATAGTGCATCCTGAAGGGCACATCACACAAGGAAAATGGAAAGAGGTGAGTGGCACCCTTGGAGCCCGTAGTGCGTCCCAAAGGGCACGTCACGCAAGGAAAACGGAAAAAGGCAAGTGGCACCCTTGGAGCACCTAGTGCATCCTGAAGGGCACGTCATGATGTCATCGGGTAAGTGAATAAACCTAGTCAAACTTAAAATGCATGACATGATAAGTAAGATTTAAAAACAATTTCCCTAATAAAAATGTCACCGAGCCTAGGAAACTAAAATCTAGTTCGAAGTGACACTTGTGGTAAAAAATAATAATCATAATTAAACATGTAATGAGAACGGGGTAAGAAATTCAATTAACTTATTAAAACCAAATTATATTGGGGGATTAAAATTTTAAAAGGGAAATGATTGTTTATCTACATATGCTAATTAAATTTTATTAATTAAAAATAAAAAGGGGAAAGAGGTGTTTTTTCTACACTTGCTAATTTGAGTTTTAGTTAAAAAGGGAAAATAAGGAAACATAAAATAAATAGGAAACTAAGGGGAAAAGGGGGAAACATAAAGGAAAAGGGAAAGATAAGGAAAAAGCTGAGTGACTGACATAGTAAGGAATCTTCCCCTTAAGAACTTTCTAATTATGAACTCAACTAGGAATTTAGTAAAGGGGTAAGCCATTTAAAATGTGTAAGGGAATATTGGGATACCAAGGAGCATTTTTAGGAATTCTTTTTGGTGGGTGAGGGAAACAGGAATAATTAAATAGTTAATGAAATTAATTTTTGGTGCAACTAGGGGCATGGATGACATGTGTACAGGGGAGGCTTTTCTGAATTAAATTAATGAAAAATAAATTAAATGGGAATTTGGGAAAGAAATCACTTAGAAACTCTATAAAAAGGATGGAGGAGGAGGAGTATGGATCTCAAATTTTATTCGTAAAATTACGCTGCTAAATTTTTGTCTTGATTGACTTATCTTGTGGGATTTGGGATACCCATCTTAAGAAATGACTGATATCTCGACCTTGCGAGGTGAGATGGGTGCTAGTTGTTCTCTGGTATAGTGTGTGTGGCCCCTTTGCAGCTCAGGGGGTTGAGGGAGAAGAAGAGTACCCCTAACATTGGCTGGGAGGTACCAGTGAGGTCACATACGTCGGCAAGCAGAGGCCATATAGAGCAGGTGTGGGACAGAAACTACTGAGCAGTCATGTTTTGCTGAGGTACGCCACTTTAATTATTACTCACAATAAAATTACATTTACATATGTCATTTCTTTGTTCTGCTTCATGATTTCATTTCCATGCATTGTCTTGCACCTACTTCCTATAGTATTGTAATCCCCTTTCTTGTTGTTTTCCGAATGGATTTCCCTTGGCAAACCCAATTTCTTATTTCCATAACTTATCTCTGTGGGTTTATATTGATTGTTTGAAGAGTTTGTGCCTTATCGTCCACCCTTATCCATAGGTCATCATTCCATGCCTAAGAAATTGGTTAGGAGTTGGATCGATGGTCGTCACTTTGATTTTTATAGACCTATAGATTCTAGTTCCCTATGTTTTTGTGCATGTATGATGAGCGAAGGATACTTTTTCCCAACTATGTATCCCTGGATTTTCCCTACATTCCTAAGAATGATCATCCTTACATTGATTGATTCGTTGTGGAATGGTTTATCTTGGCATATTTTGTTGGATTATCTCTGCACTTTATCTTTGCAATTTATGGGCATTTTAACTAGGTCTTGATTGGTATAACTCCTGCGATTTTATTAATAAACTCAATCTTTGTTTGGTATCATCTCTGCTATTTTTGTGATGAATCCCAGTGCTTGGTTGGGTATTTGTCTGCGATCACTGGTTGTGACTCTAATGTAATAAATTGACAATGTTTGAGAAGCAATGACTACCTATGAATTTTTTTGACTATGATGGAATCTTCAGACAACATTTTTATTTACCTTTAATGCATGCATTTTTACACTTGAACCACAATGATTTTCTTACCTAGAATGCTTGCGTTTTTAGACTTGAACCACAACGATTTTCTTACCTAGAATACTTGTGTTTTTACACTTGAACCACATCAATTTTATTTACCTGCAATGCTGTGCTTTTACACTTGAACCAAAAACATATTCTTACCTAGAATGATTGTGTGTTTACAATTGAACCACAATGATTTTATTACCTGGAATTCCTGCATTTTTACACTTGAACCACAACGATTTTATTTACCTGGAATGCTATGTTTTTACACTTGAACCACAATGACTTTCTTACCTGGAATTCTTGTGTTTTTACACTTGAACCACATGATTTTATTTACTTGAATTCCTACGTGTTTATTGTGCAAGGGTGGCATTTTTGGCTGGTCATTGATGGTGTTCCTACTGTGTGAGCAGGGGGCGTGTTTACTATGTGTTGGGCAATGATCCACCTTTATTAGAATTTAGTCACCCTGTGATTTCATCTCTATTGGGACAGCTTATCATTTATGCACTCTGTGTGTCACTTACACTTGAATGCATTTTATTAAATTACGCGTTAGTTAAACGTCTTACAATCATCAATTTCTAGCTATTTAGTGACAACTCTTTTTACAATGAGTATGGATAGCCACGTATCTACTGTAAATTTGGGTAGCGTTCATTATAGTTGACAATAATATTCTGACAGAGATTCATATGCAATGTATAACAATTTTACTAATTAGAGATTGAGTTGGTATTTCAGAACATAAACAATTTGATTAACAATGTATTGATTGTTACCTTTATTGGACAATGATTTTTTTTTTTATCAACTAGTTATGATTAATTACATAGGAAATGTTAGTATTTAAATTATATGAGAGATATCATATTTATGCCAGTTATATCATGCTTAATAGATGGTCGTAGAGTATACACATCAATATAATAACTATAGAAAACAATATTAATAGACTGCATTATCGAATTTAATATACCTACAATTGAATAATTAATCTACAAGATTGATAATAGACAACAAACTCAGTAATAGTTATCCATCAACAACTCGATTGTTGTTGACAACATTTTCCCTTAATTTATTATTTGAATAGTTAGCCAGGTGATGTTAGATAAAGATCCCCCTAAAATTTTAATTGCGAGGGACAACATTTGTTCTCAGAAAATTTCTTCACAGTAAATTCACCCATAGTGTTAATTAACCAATTATTTTTACAACTCTCATGGAACTTATAGTTATGAATCTTATTGATCTTAGACAACTGCATCTTTTATTTTTTATAGATGGGATTGTTGATTTTTTTGACATCTTGATAGTGATTTTTCTTAGATGGCGATGTGGGTTTTATAGACAACAAGAGAAATTATATTTAGGCAACCTTCATAGACAAATATTACAGTTAAACTGCATGATCATGGTTAAACCTAGATTGTTATAAACAACATTGTGGATATGTCAACTATATTGATCTAAGTCTTGTTATTTGGGCAGGGTAATGATAGGGTTGAGGGAGTTAACTTAAGCTACAAGGAATTACATGTTAGTAAATGAAAAGGGTAGTGAGACCTTTATGTTAAGAAAATCTCAATTAGATAATAAAGACTTATTGTAGAATGGATTCTCGAGGGAGAATTTCTTCGATGGCTAAAAAAGTCTTTTAATTAATGTACTGATTGATTTTTTTGGGCAAGGATATTATTTTTTTGCATGAATATCTTAGTCGTCTTGTAGACTTGTTGATTGGATGCTAGGGCTAGTCATCTAGAGTTTAGATAGTCCATTGATCTCCTAGCGCATTCAATTTAGCTTGTCTTGAGGATCTTGTTATGTTGTTGCGCCATAGTTGTTTTCATGCCCATCACTTAGAGATGGCATGATTTGTGATGAGGGGATCATTGTGCACCCTGGCCCCTAATCGATAGAGGCGAATGATAAGTTGGTTGGATTCTATGATTCCCATTGTGGGTGTTTGTTCGTTGTAGTTGTTGTTGGTTCTTGGGTTGTAACTCCTTCATGTGTTGGGTTTTGCGCTCCATAGAGGTTCTAGTTATTGGTCATTGAGGTCATTGTATCAGGATTTTGGATGTTTTCATTTAGCTTGTAGGTGTTGTCTTGTTGTGTTAGATGGGTAGTTGTTTCTTTCTTTTGTGATTTACACATGTTTCACCCAGTTGCTCAATGTCTTGGTGTGTAGAGTCGTTGTTGTTTGTTTCTTGATCTATGTGCCTGGTGTTCGTCATCAGGTGGTGTGGTTAAATTGTTGTCATCGTTTCCTTCCTTCCTAAAAAAAAAAAAAATTGCACCTTTCACTTCACTTGGATTCATAACGATTGGGGGCATTACATATGGTATTAGAGCGGGTTCGAACCACGACTTGGGATCACTATGGATTTAGTTGATTGATTTATGATTATAAGTTTGCTAATTAATTTGATTTGTATTTATGCAAGCAATCATGGTTAGAAGACTTCACCGAGGCAGACGATGGGGTGTTAGGGGAGGAGGTGTGACAGCTCCAGTACCATCCATGCCTGAGGGGTATGACCCCCAGGGAGACGAATAGGTTGTTGAGCGGTAACAGATAGCGCTAGGTGATGTGGTTGGGATGATGAGGTATTTTCAGCAGATGTCTGAGGCATTGATTAGCCGATTGGACAGAGATGAGGCCAGGGAATCGACACCCCCTAAGGGTCCACTACGCGCTCCATTCGGTACTAATAACATTCATCGTGAACTCGAGAAGGTAAAATTTATCGAGTTATTTGGTGCCTTGGATGGTGTCGCTGCCGAGGCATGGTTGGAGAATATGGTGATGTGCTTTTCACTTTGTGACTATACCTCCAAAATGAAGGTCTGGATGGTAGTGTTTCAACTGAAGGGGAGCAATTTTCCATGTTGGAAGACGCTCCTGCCATAATTGAAGATGATCGTCGAAGACATGTCATGGTAATTGTTCAAGGAACGGTTCCAAGAAATGTACCTATCAGAGGAATTCATTGAGCGTCATCTCAATGATTTTAATGCCTTGCGGTAGGGTGGTCGTACGGTTCCCAACTACGAAGCCTATTTTATAGAGTTGTCTTGGTATGCTCCACACCTTAATATCGAGAAACTTAAGGTCAATAGGTTCTTGTCTGGACTTAATATCAACATACGTGCAAAGCTTATGATTTTGATGCCTCAGAGCCTCCATCATGTTGTCTAGAAGGCCCTCATAAAGGAGGAGGAGCTCATCAGTGGGGGTCAGAGAAGAACTCCAGCGAGACTAGCAAGGCGGGTGCCATCTGGTGCATAGAAACATCGGATGTTAGCTAGACATATGCCATGATATTCTGTCTTCCTTAGAGGATCCACTTTCACTACACCTTAGCGACCGACACCACAACAACAACAAAATCTTTACCGAGGACCACAACATTAGCAGCAACATCGATCACAATAGTAGCAGTTTAGGCTTGTTTAGCAGAACAGACCAGAATTATAGACTGATGGGCCATCAGCTTCTACTTCGGGTACCAGACGTACTCAGCTGAAGAAGGTGTGTTGGACATGTGGGGAGCCACACTACGAGCATGACTGCCCCATGGAGAGGATAAGAGCATATGGATCAGTTGGAACCACTATCGTGGGAGATTTGGGAAAGGCCCATAGGATTCATGCAACAGTGAATAACCGCCATGTAGAGCACAAGTTGACTATGCTTGAGACATCAGGTACCATCGTTGATCACACCCTTAGTATTTTAATAGATCTCGGTGCTACCAAGAGTTTCATTTCAGGTGAAATGCTAAAAGGAATTAAGGTAAAGGCAGTCAAACATGATGTGTTTATCTTTGTAGAGATGGCTTCGAGAACCAAATAGAAGGTTGGAGGGAAGGTTACAGGCTGTACCCTTAACCTAGGAAAGTTGTTCACCAGGGCCAACCTGTATGTCACGATCTTAGGATCTTATGACATCGTGATCATTATGGACTGGTTGGGATCGCATGAGGCGATACTCAACTATAATATGAAATGGTTGAGCTTGTTCGATGATGACGGATAGAGACACGTAATTTTAAGTTAGAACTAGGGAGTTTCCTTGAGGTTCATATATTTATTGTAGTTGTAGAAGAGCATGCTCAAGGGGTGTAATCTTTATGTGATCCTTGCGTTAAATGAAAATGGAGTAGCGAAAGGTCTAGAACACCTTCAGGTGGTTAGAGAGTTTGCAGACGTCTTCCTGGAGGAGTTACCTGGGATGCCGTCGGAGAGGAAATTGGAGTTTACCATCAACCTAAAACCATGGATTGGACCAATAGCAAGAATGCCTTATTGGATGCCGACTCCGAAGTTATGGGAGTTGAGTATGAAACTAAAGGATTTTCTGGACCTGGGATTTATACGTCCAAGTGTGTCACCGTCGGGTGCACCTATTATTTTCATACAAAAGAAGCATGGGTCGTGGAGAATCTTCATTGACTACCGCCAATTGAACAAGGCAATGATCAAGAATCAATATCTGTTTCCAAGGATTGATGATCTGTTTGATCAAATGAAGGGTGCAATGGTGTTTTAAAAGATTAACTTGAGATCAGGGTATTACCAGTTACGGATCAAGGAGGATGACACTCCTAATATTGCCTTTAAGATGAGATTTGGACATTACGAGTTTACTATTTTACCATTTGGACTCACAAACACCCCAAGGGTATTTATCAGTTTGATGAATGGGGTGTTTCGCGAGTACTTGGAAAAGTTCGTCCAAGTATTCATTGACAATATTTTGATTTACTCTCAAATGATGGAGGAGAAAGATGAGCAATAGTGTTGCATACTACGGTGTCTGCGAGAGAACAAATTGTATGTAAAATTATCTAAATTCTCGTTTTACCAATCAAAGATTCACTACTTAGGTCATGCCATCTCAAGTGAAGGTATCATTGTGGCTCTAGAAAAGTATGAGGCTATTATGTG
>JASDQU010439461.1:71791-81880 GCA_032191745.1 Picea mariana
ATGAAGACAAAGAATCAAGTGATGATAACGCAAAGGAAGATCAGAATCATGTGTTGATGTTGGAAAAAAGGAAGATCTTGAAGATATTTCAAATGAAGGTTAAGAATCCTCAAAAACCCTTGATTGCAATGATGATGTTGAATTTTTATCTACAAGTGAAGAAGAAAATCTAGAAATAGTTTGTGTAGAGATTGATGGTAGTTATCCCATGGAAAGAATAGAAGATCTATTAGAACTTACAAATAAGGTTGAATATGGTTTATATGAATATAGCAATGACCATTATTATATAGACTATAACTATATTTTGGATAACACTAAGAAATTTCTTAAGAAGTGTCAAAGGAACATCTTGAAGTTAAGGGACATGCTCAAGGAACAAGAAGAGAGTAAAAAGAATCAATTAGAAGAAAAGGAAGAAGAGATCACAAGATTAAAGAATGAAAAAGAAGATAAGAAGGTAGAATATGAAATTAGCAAAAGTCTTGAAACTATTATCCATCTCAAGACCCAAATTGAAGAAGCCAAAAGGGTAGAGGAACTATTGAAGAATCAAATAAATGAAAAGGAAGAGTCATGTCATAAGTTAGAAGCTGAAGTTGTTGATCTTAGAAAGAAAGTAGAGAGGTCAAACAAATTCTTGAATAGCTCACAAATCTTGAATGAGATCTTGGAAAGTCAAAGATCACCAAATGATAAATCAGGTCTTGGATACAAGAAAGAAGCTACACATGTTGAAGCAAGCACCTCAAAGAAGCATGAGGTAAGTTCCTCAAAGGATGAATACAATGTTGCAAATCTACCATCTACACAAGGCAAAGAAAATTTCAAAAGAACAAAGCAAGGACAACATCAAGAAGCTATCTTTGGGACACCAAAGCAAAGGTATGAAAGTATTTTTCATGGGCATTGTTATTCATGTAATGAATATGGTCACAAATATTTTGAATGTAGAGCTTATGAAAGGAGATATAATGAAATATTTTATAACACTGTAAGGTGTTGGAGATGTGATCAAGTAGGACACATTGATGTTCACTGTAACACCATGAGATGCTATAGTTGTCGTGGATTTGGCCACAAATCCTAGGATTGCTGGAACACAAGAACAAATTCCATGATGAGGACTTCATATAACATGACTAGAAGAAGGAATGAAGTAAGAAAGGGAGACATATTTGAAAACATGGAAGCTCAGAGCTCAAGTTTAGAGAAGAATGGACATCTTCGGAAGTGGGTGAAGAAGGCTGAGCAACCAGAACAGAATGGAATACTGAAGGGAAGCTGTAGTATGTCATCTACTGAAGCATACATGGGTGACAGTGGTATCAGTTGTGTACATACACAAGTTGACCTTGAATAGGCCATGTACATACGTGAGTTATTTTGCAGCAGGCTACGTATATGTGGTAAAGCCTTGGGGAAAAGGCAATGCACATGGGTTGCAGCTTGATGTTATGGTTTAACTCTTTGTTGCGGTTTGACATGGTTTGTTGCAGGGTCTGACATGGTTTGTTGCAGGTTTTGACACTGTTTGTTGCAGGTTTCATGATTCTATATTGGATTATGTAAATTGATGATAAAAAATAATGAAAGGCCATCTTGGATACATGGCACTAACCCATGAGTGTGGATTGAGGCATTTTTTGTTGAAGAAAAATGTTGGTTATTGCAGTGAAGTTATGGCACCTTGGTTATGTGATATATCATGATGATGCTAGCTAGAGATGTCATTGATCTATTGAAGCATACTACTAGTACATGTATTGTTGGATGCTTGGTGTTTTCTGTAGTGAATGGATGATTGAGGATGATCTATTGGAGTACATGGCTAATACATAGTTGAGTTTCATTGATATATCCTGTGATGTATTATTGGAAGATTACTTGTTGGATATATTGATGCATACATTTGGCACATGGATGGGCTACATATTGGGACATGTAGTTGGTGAGTTGATGAGGTGATACATGTTTGGTACACTCATAGATGGTATGTGTTTGGATGATGAGTACTTGGCTAAAAGTACATCATTGGTATTACTTGATAAGCATATACTTTGGTACATGAGACATTTGATGATTGTGGCACTTGGTAGAAACATATCATGAGTGATATGACAATTGTTTGGCATATTGGTAGATGCAAATGGTTTACATATTGGTAGATGCACATGTTGGCATGTTGATAGAGACATACGGTTGATACATTCCATGGATGATATCTTTTGGCACATTGTATGATGTTGGTGTACATGGTTAATGTACATGGGCGTTGTGCATGGTGGGAACACATTTTGGTACAGGATGTACTTGGTTGATATTTTTCTCATGATTCTCTATTTCATTGTTGACATATATTTTGCTTCATGATGTTTGGTATGGCATGAGTTTGATGCATGAACAGGTCCAAGGATCGTCATATGGTAGCATATTGTCCATATTATAGAGAATATAGGGGGAGACATACCCATAGGGGGATTCATTCTTCTTCCCATGATTCTAGGAGGAGATATTTATCAGATCCATACTAGGAAAGAACCTTATATTTGAAGAAATAACATAGAGGCATAATTCCAAGGGGAGCGATGGTCACAAGGGGAGTATGAGCAATGTATTTTCAGCATTACATCAGAGTGATATCCCTTTTTCAAAAGGGGAGAATGACCCTTTTCCATTGATATCAAAGGGGGAGAGATAGTCACATTGATGTGATTGATGTTTATTGATGGGGAGAGATAGTCTCATTGATATTATTGATCACTATTGATGTAGAGCATACCTTGTCTACATGTTGACATCAATGATTGGTGTTGACATCATTGTTGGTATTGCCATCAATGCCAAAGGGGGAGATTGTTGGATCATGTTGTCATTGATGCCAATGGTTTCATTGATTGATGTCAAGTGATTGATTGATGTCAAGTGATTGGTTGATGCCAGAGGATCAATTGATTGATGATTGATATCAAATGTAATATGTATTATCCTTGATAAGAATGGATAGATGAAGATGGATCAATGAGTTGTCATTGATACATGATGAACATGGATGGATGTGGTTTCCTTGATATATAATGCATAGTTTAATTGATGTAAAGATGATCATTATAGTCTTATCATGGTTGTTAAGGTGCACAAATGGATGAACTGCAAAGTGGTCCCCTTATGGTGAAAGCCCTCATAGGAAGACGCTTTACAGTTGAGTTATCTTAGAAGTATGGTTGGAGAACCCATGATTCTATGTGGAATAATGAGATGAATATCAGTGAAGTTGTTGGTGAAACTATCCTAGATGGATAATGCTTGTCATACCATTTCCGGTGGTATGTGGAATGTCACATAACTCCTCATGGTTTGAGAGTTATGACCCTATAAAGATGGAGGACCCTCATATGTTGGCTTGAAGCCCCAAAAGTTCAAAGAAGTCAAGGAGCTTGCAAAGAAGAAATTTTTATTTAAATGATAAAGTAAAGTGACAAAGTCAAGAAGGATTATTTAAATAATAAAGAGAAGTGACAAAATCAAAGAAGATTATTTAAATGATAAAGTGAGGTGAAAAAATCGAGGAAGATTATTTAAATGATAAAGTTATGGAGAAATTTATATTTATAGAAAGTGGTTAACCCTAGAATGAGGAAAATGGGTTAAGTGACCTAGAAGTGGGTTAAGTGACCTAGAAGATGAAGAGTATAAACAAGAGGCAAGGGTCTCTTGTGAATAGTATCTCTTGTGTATATTTTGTGTGTATCTCTTGAGCATGATTGAAGATATATTTTGAGAGAGAGAGAGAGAGAGTATGGAGGATCTCATGGACGCATCAAATTTTTGGCAAAGTTTGAGATCATGACGGAAAAAGTCTCAAAATTTCAGAAACCCTAGTTTCTAAGGTGTACGCTAGCTACAATGAGCCAGGGCACGTACATACGTGGGTTGTATGAAGACAGGGCGCGTACAGTGGATGAAATCATGGAGATTGGTGGTTGAGATGATGGCTGGCTCTTGAAGACTGAAACAGGTTCCAGATCTTCATTCTATGGGCTCAAATCTTCCATAGAAACTCTGGTATGGTTGTATAGTTGTCTTGATGGATATTCTTGTTTGTTATATGGTGAATGCTTAAGGCATTCTTGGTATGGCTGTTGTGATGTGGTTTGTGATGGTTGATGGAGTGTGCAACACTCTTATGATTCAGTGTTGATATGATTGCTATAGTATACTGGTTGATTATACATGATTGAGTAGCATTCATATTGTATGGTTGAGAATCATGAGTAGGCTGTTGGAGAGCTTGGATGTGTTTTGACTGACTATGGATCAGATTGGACAATGAGAGACAGAAGAGAATATGATTGCAAGTTGCAGAGAATCTAAGTATGTGATGAAAAAGAAAAACCCTAAATTTCTCAAAAGTATATGCAGGTTGTAGTATAGACTGACTGCGTACATATGTGGACTATACTACTGGTAGGGAACGTACATACGCGTGTTGCACTACCGACAGGTCGCATACCTGTGACAGATTGATATATGTTGAGGATTGTTGCCTCATCTCAGTTGGTGCTGAGGGTGTAAGTTGAGTCTTGCATTATAGATTTGGTGCTCTTATAGAGTTGTACTCTATTCAGTTGTTACTGAAAAACCCCAAGGATTGTAGTCCATAATAAAAATAAAATTGTACATACATCTTGTGTTCTTTGTGTTCCTTGTGGTGATGATTTGTTGATGATATATTGTTGATATATGTTGTTGATATGTGTTCACATTTAACTGGTTATAAATGACAGCAATGAGTAATGTGTTAATGGTGATTTCTAACTAATGAGTTTTTTGTAAGAGGGAAGTTTTGGGAAAAAGAGACCTACACTGTTCACCCCCCCCCTCTCAATGTAGTTGGTGTGTCCAACGGTAACCATTTTTCGTTTGGAGGTGTACCATCATGTCAGCAAGCGATCTTGTCATGAATTAATCTTCAAGTTGCTAAATTTGATATGTGATGGAGGTTCTTGCTTGGTCGTTGACCAAAGGTTTGGACATAGATCCATGAATTAGTTGTCTAGTATGTGGACCATTTGAAGAACATGAAAGTATAACAACATCATCCCCGACATAAACCAGATGACTCAATTTGTTAATAAGATGCGCAACCATTTAGAACATCGAAGCGCTATGAGATTTCTAAAGATGGTCGCTACCATATTTTTGAAGATGACCGCTATCATATTTCTGGAAAAAAAAAACCCATAATAATATATATACTTTTGCGAGTATTTAGGAAATCACAAAATCTGTTCTAGGCAACCATCAAAACATGGGAAAACAATGAAATTAATTACCACATGTCTCATGAAGCTTGTAAAGAGTGAAAGTGGATAATGTGGGTGATATATGGTGATGTGAATGATAAGTGCATGAAGGAATATGCAATATTAAATAATAATAGGCTAATGTTCATTGAAAACTTGTCGAAATCGAGGCTCAACAACTATGGTATGCAAGCCTTACCCCAAGACTAAAAACATTAATATATTCATCAATCAATAGTAGCATATTAGATGAAGGGGACTATGTATCATTATCATGTTCAACCACGGATGATGCATAAGGATAGACATTAATGTAAGATAGTGTCACAGACAATGTCATTTCCAAAGATAAGAAAAGGGGGGGAAATGGAAGTAGACTTAAATACTTCATAGATATTTCCATCCTTGAGGAGCTTAAAAGTATTACACCCAATATCATACAATGCTTAGAGTAAATGTTGGTAGGGAATTCTCAATAACAAGTTTGAACAATTAAGAGGGGAGACAACATAATGGATGATTTCACAAAAAACACCAATGGAAAAGGTAACAATGCATTGTTGAAAAGGTAATAGTGCATTGTTGATTAACCAACAAGAAATGGTTTCCTTTCTGGACCAACCCATATGATAAGGGAATGGATTCATAGTAGTGGGTAGCTAAAATTGTTTGAAAAGATAATGGATACAAGGTTCATTTGGATTCCATTATCAAGAATGAGAGTAGCTAGATGATCCTTTACTTGACAATTATGTAGAAATAGGAGGCCATCATCGGACTGGGTTGGATCTCTAGCCATGAGAAGTAGTGAGGGATCTATAGAGGTAGGATCGTCTAGCAAAATGACCTTTGGTGTTGTATGCTATTGAGTAGAGGCAAGGGAGTGCATAGTAAGAATAGATTGCATATTGATAAAGAGGGTTTTGGTAGCACCCTGGTGTTGGAGAGTTCTACACTTGGTAGTAGAATTGGTATGCATCTGGCGATAGGAATACCAATAACTAGGACGCAATGGATAGGGCAATGCCATAAGAGGCAACATTGAGGTTTGAGTGGATGGGGTTGATGTGGGATACAATTGAGCTATGAGATTCTATGGAATAAGGGTGTTTATCATATTTTCTTTAAATATCTAGGGCACAAAGGAATGCTTGGTCAAGAGTGATATTATCAAATAACGCCATTTCATTTCTAAAAGTAGTTAATAAAAAAGACCAAAATGTAATCCTCTTCATGACAAAAGATTTGAAGTTGCATCCATAGCTAGGTGAATATTTTAATATATCGTCAAATGGTTTTATTGGGAGCTTGTTGAAGTTGTACTCAATGTCCCAAAATATTTTGTAGGTATCCAAGGGGGTGAAAACACCTACACGATGCTTGATAAAATGCATCCCAAGTGGAAATATAAATAGAAGTGGAGCTCCTTTCCTATGATATGTTGATTTCAACATACAGTTGTGGAGATTCAACATGGGATTGCCACTAGGCTAGGGACACATCATCCAATTGATACTCAATGATTTGTTTCTTGTGTTCTTCAGGCATATCTAGACAAGTCTTGAAATAGGCTTGCAGGCTAGAAATCCAAGCATCCAACACTTCACCTTGCAGCTAGCCACTATACTCGGGTAGAGTGATGTGAGTGTCTAGTTTGAGCATTGAAGTAGATGTCTTAGATTGTCTATGTAGAGATCCAATGAGTGCAAGTGCTAGATATTAAATTGAGTTGGATTGAGTAAAATCAACATCTTTGGAGGTAGGCTTTTTGCAAGGAGGCATCATGTGCACAAAGATCTAAGAAAAATAATGTGTTTGGTTAGGTTGAGAAGGAAAACCTCTAGAACCTAGAACAAGACAACTACTATGTGATCTAGGTGGTTATTGAACCAAAAGAATTGAATCACTTTTCAGTGAGCATTGTTGTGATGAAACTAATCCTAAAAAAGAATGTGGAATGTATGAACAAACTTACAATGTGTTCCAAGCGGTAATTCAGCCAAAAGAACTAAATCACTTACCAATGAGCATTGTTGTGAGGGAACAAATCCCAAAAAAAACTACAAAAGCTAGGAACCAATTACTCTAATACCAAATAATGTAAAACACAACTTACTAAACAAAATTAAAACAAAATTATATAAAAGAGAAAGAAGAGAAAAAAAAAAACCATCTTTGAAATAAATGTCCTCAAGGTAGATCATGGTGTATGAATTTATTAACCAAAAACATATACAACTCACGTCACTTCCAAAAATTTGAAACCACAATATGATACATATTTGAATTATGGAACATAATGACGCTTTAATAGCTTCATAATATTGCGTTTCTTTGAGGTCCATAGGATAGGAGATTGTCAGGCAGCAAAAATATATGTGGCAGCCATGTAAGTTGAATACCACAGTAGCAACTATTGATATGAAGATGATGGTAATGGTTAACATTATCAGAATTGGTTTATGGGACATTAAGAAAAGTAAGGAATTATTTGGATTTTCTTACAATTTTATTTTTATGTTTGAAATGCATTAACAAAAACTTTTAAAATTCACCATAGTTTTAGTTTTGATGAGTCAGAAGGTTAGAAAGGTTGATATTGTGACAACTAAGTAGTAAAATATAAAATAATAATAATAATTTAATTTTAGGATTATTTATCTATTTGAATTCGTAGTATATTAAAAATAAACATATTTTCAATCATTAAACTTATTCAAATTGTATCATATAAATATTGTATGGGTGGGAGTTTTCTTGATATTTGAAAAAAATGTTGTCACTTATTATGAGTAGACACTGGTGGCTGCTTCAAACAACATGGGGAAGTCCATGTTTTACTCAAGGGATTGAGCATGGTTCACCAAACTTGTTGTATTTGTAAATTCAATAATAATGGTCAAAAAGATTGTAAAAAAACTCCATCTAAAAGAAACCTCTTCAATGATATAATCTCTAGCATTATCCTCAAATAAATTTAAAATCCACCATATAAAAAGGGTCTTGAACTCTCTTGTTGATCAAAGGGCTAAAGAAAGTGGTCTTAAACTCTCTTGTTATCAAAGGGCTAAAGAAAGTGCTAGAATGTCAAAGAGGGAAACAATGGGGTTAGGGGGTACATTATATCCCATAATACTCACCCCATTTTGTTCTACGTGCATATTGCATCCGTGGGCTTAAGTTCATTCGTGTAAGCATTCAGTCGAAAACGTGGCGAACTAGTTTTCTTAGAGGATGCAATGGCAGAGTTGGATACTCTACCGTTGAGGAGGCCCGGTTGCAGTTTAGTTGGGTTTATTGGTTTTGATGTGAGATTTCTTCCAAATCCTCTTCCAAATCCTCTTCCAAAGGATTGTAGATTTGGTTGATTTTGGGTATGTTTCATGGTCAAATTCACAGCGCCCTACACTATATATATATATATATATATATATATGTGGGTATGTTTCATGGTCAAATTCACAGCACCTACACAATCTTGAAAGCCTTGGACGTTATATATATAACCAGTGACCACCTCCTTTTGTGGATAATGTGGGGGATTTGATATATATACTAGTTTTATTAGGAAAAAATATATTATATTTGATAAAAGTTTTGATTAATATTTATGTATGTGTGTATTATTTTGTATTTTATATATTCTAAAATTTAGTAATAACTTTATGTAGAAATTGTTCATATGATATTATTTAAGTACTTAAATAATAATAATAATTTAAAATATCATGTAAATAGAAAATATAATAATAATAATTTAATTTTAAGGTTATTTATCTAAATTCATGATATATTAAAAATAAACATATATTTTTAATTATTAGATCTATTTAAATTATATCAAATACATGATATAAAAGTATGATAGAAGTAATAGTCGTCATCATCAATAATTAATCTTCTTTTATTCACTTTAAATATAATGAAACATAAAAACTTTATAAAGTATAAATTGAAATGTAAAAAATGTTAAATAATCTTTCTTTCTTTTTAACATCAACTTAATAATATAAATACAAGGTAATATTTTTTTATTAATTTATTAATATGAATGTGACATTTTGATATATATATATATATATATATATATAAATGTGAAATAATTTTATTTTTTTTTCCAATTTTTAACATAATATTTTTTACCATTCTATATCCACATAAAATTAAGTGTAAAACTTTTATATTAATAATATTGATGTGTTGGTATAAGTCTATGAGTTTATATTGAGTAAATTTAAAAAAAAACATTAATAATCAACATATATTTGATACATTGTAATCCTTTGCAATGATATTAATAATGTTCATCATTAACATACTCATATTACATAGGGTCTAACTGTGGAGCGGGAGCAACAACAAGTTAGGGTTTGATAGTCGCAAACACAATGGAGCACATCATGGTTACCAAAGCGGGCGGTAATGGACTCCCCTCATATAAGCAGGTAGTGGTGGACATGGGAAAAGGCCCATGCGACGGTGGTTTCAAGGAACCAGTGACGAGAGCATCGGGATCAGGACCGAAAAAGAATCACGAAAGAAACCAGGAAGAAAGGGATCACATGGGGGAAGAAGCTAGAGAAACCCAGAATGATGCGCAAGAACCAGCAAACCCCAATGGGATAGAAGGCCGCAACCCGTGTAAACCTAAGACAACACTGATACCCAAGGTGATACTGGAAGATCCACAAACGCAACTATTGGGACTAGATGAAGATGCATGCACTCATTTTCAAGTTCATGGGTTTGTGGCCCACAGAGAGAACGTTGCGCAACTAGATAA
>JASDQU010439462.1:16256-26683 GCA_032191745.1 Picea mariana
ACATAGCACAAAAACCCTTCTTTGCAAAGGATAGAGGATCTGCGCAGCTTGCTAGATCCTTCCTCCTTACACTTCAGCACTAAGCCTCTTACAAAAACTTGCACTTAGCCTTGCAAGCTTCTTATGATCATGCACAAATAATTTACAATCCACTTCCGATCACACTGATTTAACTATTAGCACTAAGTCGTCTGCCATACATCACATAGATGCACTGCTACTTCTATCTAGCCTAAGCATCTATTTATACATTACAAAAGTGGTCCTAAGCATGGGTAAACCCACAGGCCGACATCCCTTTCCCATTACATTAACCCAAAAACCCTAATAGGGGTCCAAAAGTGGACCGAGATTCTTTGCTTAGTGGTCTTTCTTTGACTATCTATCGCAGTTCCCAAATAGGTCAAAATGACCCAAGTTATCCCAAAACTTGGTCAAGGTCCAACAACTTGGAAATGTCACATGCAACGCAATATCTGACATACTTGTTGACATCTCGTCAAATTTTTGGCCAATAACAATGTTTCTATAGAACGACCACTATTTTCTCCATGCCAAAATGTCCTGTCACCCAACTATAGTGGGATTCCCATATCATCTTTGCACACTTTATTTTAGGAAAACAAAGATTGCACAGATGGCATAACATCCCATCCTGAAGGTGAAATTTGGTCACAGACGTGCCTGTACCCAAGTGATGATAGGTGGTAGTGAAGTTTGTATCTTGTTGATAGAGTTGGGGCCACTCAAATGCCTCATGTCCATAGGAATGGAGCATAGTAGTGAGTGTAGCTATGGGAGGTCGACTAAGGAAGTTAGAGATGTGATTTGAGCTCCCTTTCTTATATTTGATGTTGATATGGAATTATTTTCGGTAGGTGGACAACTTCTGATGGCGGTCATTCTGCAACTTGCCTTGAGTTTGTATGAATTGTAGAGGCTTGTGATCAGTGTGGATGATTGTTTCCTTTCCCAAAATGTAATGTTTCCATTGACGACATGCTTGTACAATGGAATACATTTCCTTTTTATAGGTGGGGTATTTCGATATAGTATATGAAAGTGTCTCACTATGGTATGCCATTGGATGACCGTGATGAGTGAGAATTGTGCCTACAACATAGTCAGATGCATCAGTCTCAGTATCAAACAGTTGTTGTATATCAAGAAAGGAAAGTACTAGAGATGAGTGCAAGTGATGCTTCATATCATCAAATTATCGTTGTTATTCCTTTCCCCACACGGAATTTTCCCTGCCACCGCCCTTGGTCACGTGGTTGAACACCCATGCAATATGGGAGAATCCCAACATGAACCGTCGATAGAAAGTGGCCAGTCCCAAGAATTTTTTAATCTTGGTTAGTGTGGTCAGGGCTGGACAGTCACAAATGACTTGGATCTTTGCGGAATCGATATGTACCCCATGCTCATCAACAATGTACCCCAAGTATTGGACCCTGTTCATGCCAAAGGAACATTTTTCCAATTTGGCATGTATCTTGTGATGTCGTAGAGTGCTCAAAACCTACTAAATATGTTGCATGTGGTCCTCCTAAGTTCTGTTGAAGATGAGGATGTCATCCAATTATGCCACCACGAAAGAGTTGGTGAAGGGTCTCAATACATCATCCATCAGCCTCATGAAAGTGGTTGGTGCATTTGTTAGGCCAAAAGGCACGACCAACCATTTGAAGGGACCTTCTCTAGATTTGAAATTTGTCTTCTGGAAATCAGTTGGTTCAATGGAAACCTGGTGGTAGCCAGACTTTAGGTCAATATTTATCAAGAACTTTTCCCCCTTGATTTGGTCAAGAAGGTCATCAATCCTGGGAATTGGGTACCGATTTCTGGCTGTGATTTTTTTTAATTCTCTGTAATCAATGCAGATTCGCCAGGTCATGTCCTTCTTCTGCACTAGTATAATCAGGCTTCTACAAGGGGAGGAGTTGGATCTGATGTTCCCCATTTGAAGAATCTCTTGGATCCGACACTTGATTTTGTCATTTTCCATCAATGAGCGATGATAGAATGGTTCATTAGGAAGAGGTGCACCAGGGGTTAGATCAATTGGATGCTTGACTTGGTAGTGCGTCGGTACCTTGGTGGGTGAGGAGAAGATGTCTCTATACTCTTCCATGATCCTGTCCACTTTCTTCTTTTGCAAAGAAAGGCTTTATGTAGAGGCCATGGATGTGGCGGTGATCTTATTCTTACTGTGAGAATGGATCACAAAGAATACGAACTTACCGGTCTGTGAAATGACCTTACTTCATTGCTTAGCATATATTGAATAAATAACAGTAGGCGATGCTACCTCTGGTATCCTGTACAATTGTCTACCCAAAGTAATAATAACACTGTGGGGTATGGACTCATACACAACATAACGCTTCCACAAATATGGTTTTCCTAAAATAACATCACAAACTTCAAGGGTAACCATATCACACAATACCTCATATTTGAAGGGATTGATGTTGTCGGGAAGATGACATTGTTGACTGACACAAAGATCTCTTCCTTGGTGAAACCAACCGATGGTGTAGGACTTCAGGTGCGGTATCATCGACAGGTCTAGCTGCTTGACAACCTCATCTTAGATTAGTTTCTTTTGACTGCCGCTATAGACAATGAAATCAAGTGGAACCCCCTTTACCCACATCTATGAGTGAAAGAGGTGTTCCCCTTCCTATGGTTCTTCTAGTTCTCTTGGCTGGACTTTGGTGGTAGTGGTAGTTGCATTGGGTTCAACATTGATAATCTGCTTCCCTCCTTCTAGATTTGATTTGGAATCAGAATTGCCCTCTGACTTAGACGCCTTAAACTCAACCACAAGTGACTACTTGGAGCGACATTATTCAATGTTGTTCCAAGGTCTTTTATGGTATTCACACCATTTTCCTGTGTCCTTATTCATCTTCTCATTGGCCTTCTTTTGTTGCGGCTTGGGTTGGTTGTCCTGAGAGTGGCCATCTTTGCTCTGTCCCTTGCTATGTGGGTTGGGGCTACATTTTCTCTACTTTGGATGTGAGGATTTTTTAGATCAAAACTCTTGCCTCTTCTGCTTAAATTTATGTTCGATCTTGACAACATATCCATAATACATACCCAATGAGGTGATGTCCATAAAATCCATTTATGTTTGGATGTATCTATGGAAATAGTCATGGTATCTGAGCACCATATGTCGCTCAGAATATTTGATACCCAACTTGGTGCGCAGGGTGTGGAACATATTGGTGAAATATGGTACTATATGGTCCCATTATTGACGCAGGGTGGTCCATTTGGTGTACTGGTCTTTGTAGCTTCCAATAGGGTAGTATTGTTCTTTAATTGCATCATGGAAGGAATCCCATGTAGTGGAAACCACAAATATTGCATATTCCTCTATATCCATTTGCTCAGAGTAAGTGTCCCACTAGTCCTTAACATGGGGGACTACCTTGAAGAGTGCAAAAGTAATATTTTCCTTATTGAAAAAATATGGAGCAAAAAATACCCTTCAAACAGATTGAACCATTTATCTACAACATCTGCATCTATCACTCCTTCAAATAATGGAATATCAAAATTTGCCTGTACCTTGAAGGGGGTTGCATGCCCGCTTGATGAAGATGCTTCTCCTGTGGGTAGCCACTGAAGGATCTGCACAAAAATGTCGATCATTTCATTCCTTTATCGCACAAGGGATTCCTTGAGAAACATTTTAAAAGGATCTCTTGCTCCATCATCTTTGCTTTCCTCTCCCATGGGTTTTTTTCGGGCTCGATGCAACCAATATTGCAATGAATCTATTAGTTGGAGTCCCAATTTCTTGTACCCATATCTTGTCGGCGACATGCACAAAGAAAAATAAATGAAGAGCATACCACTCTGATACAACTGATCTGGATTTAGCAGGGGAACGAACTGATTAACAGACTGAGTACAATAAACACAAAGATATGAAGAACAACATAGATATCTAGTGAACAATATCTTCTATTAAATAAATGAAATAGGTTGAAACTGTAAAACTGCAGAAATGAAACACTTTCTCAAATGGTGGTAGCTATCTCTGAGAAGAGATGTGGATTCTACATGCATCCGTTTGAGAAGAATGATTACAATGAGGTTGGAGAGGCATTTTTAATATTACTAATTAATTCCAAAACCCTAGACATCCAAAAACCTAACCCTAGGAGGTGAAACACCAAAAGTCATATGGGCCCCTATGGGTAAGCTGGTACCTCAGCTTCGTGGATTCATAAATTTTGCATACAAACTTTGTTTTAGGTGTGTGATAGCCCTTTGGAAATGTCTTTTAGAGANTGGAGAGGCATTTTTAATATTACTAATTAATTCCAAAACCCTAGACATCCAAAAACCTAACCCTAGGAGGTGAAACACCAAAAGTCATATGGGCCCCTATGGGTAAGCTGGTACCTCAGCTTCGTGGATTCATAAATTTTGCATACAAAATTTGTTTTAGGTGTGTGATAGCCCTTTGGAAATGTCTTTTAGAGAAATACACATTATGCCATCAAACTCTGACTCCTATAGTTTGACTATGGAGATCCAAAAAAACATCTTTTAGGGATCCAAAATAGCCTTGGAAGTACAACAACATTTTCTAAGATGAAAACATACAAAATAAGCCAGTTGGATTAGGTGAGAGGGCACCATTATCCACCTGGAATATGCGTAGGGATTCAAACAGGCCCAGAAGTGTAGAACCCACAATTACAAATAAGTACGGAAGAACGTGTTGAACTAAAGACTGATAAGAGGATCCAGTTGGAATAGGTGGGTGGCCACCAATATCCACCGGGATCAACAGTCCCGAAACAAAATCCATTCTTACATATTCCCATGGTCTTTCAGGTATCAACAATGGAGCGAAAATTCATGTATTATGACTGCTACCCTTACCTAATTGAACACTCAACAAATTTCCTGACAATTTTGTTGATGTTGGTCCAAAAGTACAGTTTTTTCACCAATGTTGTGGTTTTTTCCATGCCACAATGTCATCCTAAACTGCCACTCTGCAACTCTCTAATGAGGTTCAATTGTATTGAGCTTTGTGGAACACATAATTGTTGTCTCTTAAACGATAACCCCTCTTGAATGTGGTACTCTAAGAATGGTGTTCAATCCATACACCATGGTTCCCTGCATGCCTTCCAATCCTCTACAAATTCTACACCCTCTTCATACAACCCTTTCACAAATTCCAAACTTACCACTGCAATTGACATGGTATTTAGCAATATAGTCCTCCTACTCAATGCATCAACAACCTTGTTTTATTTCCCTGAATTGTGTTTCAAAACAAATGTATACCTTTGTAAAAATTCAACCCATTTAGAATGTTTTTGATTCAATTTACCTTGGTTGTTAATGCACTACAATTCCTTATGGTTAGGTAAAAAAACAAAATCTCTTGGAAGCAAGTAATGTCTCTAATTTTTCATGGCCTGGATGATAGCATAAAATTATTCATCATAAACAAAGTATTTCTTCCTAGTTTCATTCAATTTTTTGTTGAAAAAGGCTATTGGTCTACCTTCTTGGCTCAAAATTGCTCCAATTTTATCCCCACTTGCATCACAGTCTACTTGAAATGCTTTATTGAAATTTGGAAGTGTCAGTAATAGTTGTTTTGTCACCTTCTTCYTMAAATATTCAAATTACCTTGTTGTCGTTGATGTCCACTGAAATGTTCCTTTGTTCATGCATTCAGTAATAGGTGCACTAATCTTACTGAAATTTTGAATGAACTTCCTATAGAAACTTTCCATTCCATGGAAACTCTGCACATCAAAAGTTCATTTATGTGTATGCCATTCCAATATTTCTCTTACCTTCTCAGGATCCATCTTAAAACCTTCTTTGGAAACCACGAAACCCAAGTATAGAAGTTCCTTTTGGAAAAACATACACTTCTTCATATTTATCAACAATGCATCATCTTTGAATCGCTATAACATCTTGTTCAAATGCTCCAAATGTTCCTCTCTGCTCCCGTTGAAGATCAAAATGTCCTCTAAATACACAACACGTTTTTCCTAAACCCGGGTTTATAACTTCATTCATCAGCCTCATGAAAGTGACAGGTGAATTAGTTAAACCAAAGGGAATACCTAACCACTCGAACAACCCATCATTTGTCTTGAACGCTATCTTCCATTCATTACCTTCCCTTATCTGGATTTTATGATAACCATTCTTCAAATAAATATTTGTGAAGTGAAGTACTCAACACCACTCAAACATTACATGAGATCATCCATTATCGGTAAAGGAAACATGTACTTAATGGTGATTTTATTAATAACACGTGAATATGTACACATTTTCCACTCACCATTCTTTTTCGGTGTCAAAAATGTTGGTACTGCACAAGGAATCAAACTTTACTGAATTAACCCCCTGTCAAGTAACTCATTTACTTGTCTATTTACCTCTTCACTCTCTATTGGATTCATTTGGTAAGGTTCTCTATTTCGAAAACTCAACCCTGGTATGTGATCGATCTAGTGTGAGATTCTTCTCAATGGGGGTAATCCTGGTTGTAAATCCTCTYCTATGTTTTCCTTGAATTCTTTCAACAAATGTTTAATCTCATCCTATACAAAATTTATTTTCTTTGTATCTTAAATACTTTCTGGTATTATATCCAAACAACAACCTTTATGTTTCTTCTSTCTTAGAAGCTCCTCAGCAGAAYAGAACATGATTTGACTATTGATGCCATGTGTATTTTTGTTGTTACTATCATTCATAACTTCGTTGCTATTGATTTTCATCATCTTGTTGTTGTTACTTCCCAAGTTATTTTCTAACATTGGTACCAACTTATAACATTGACCATCTCTAAAAAACTCATATGAATTCTCCCTTCCATCAAAGAATACCTTTCTGTCAAACATCCATGATCTCCCAATCAATACATGATACGTGCATCCATATCTATCACATCACATAAAACTTGTTCACTGAAACCTCCAATCTAAAATCTCAGTAAAACATTGCTTAGTCAGAGTCACCTATTTTCCCTTTTGCAACCATGAAACTGGTTATGGATTAGGGTGTGGAATTCCCTTGAACTTCAATTTCCCCATTACTTTAGTGGATACCAATTTTTGTTTACTCCCACCATATATGACCAGATGGAAACACTTTTCATGAATATTACATTTAGTCTTGAACAATCTCTTTCTCTGTTCAGTTTCTACTACTTCCTTTGCCTCGATCTTGAGTAATACTCTTCTCAACATAAGGTTTTCTCCTTGTTCTTTCTGGAGTACTTCCACATTCCCACTAGTAGTTGTTGCAATGGATATCTCATTTCAAATTTACAAAGGGACACATAAAACCATAACTAAAAATTTGTTTCAAGAAGATGAACATAAGATGGTAAAAGAGAAAAATAAACATATTTAAAGGGTTGGCATTCAAGATTTTTTGTAGTCGGGGAGAGCTTGCAAGAAAAATGTTTTTGTCTTTCCAAGATTCTATGAATTATCCTACTTAAATTTTTTCTTCTTCTTTCTTCCTACTTGATTCTTTCCATTAGGTTTTCCATGTATTTTTGGAAACAAGAAGATTTGAGTCTTATTATCACATTTTCTAAATTTTTGTAGTCATGTTTTATGATAGTTCAATTCTAGAGGAGAAAAATACCTTCTTGTAAAAACGAAAATGTAGTCCAATTTCATTTGTCTAATTATCATTGAGATCTTGTTGAGGTTGTTTCATACCTCTCGTTTCAGACATTGTTAAGCTTATTGCACTTGGGATATCATTATTAATTTCTCGCACAAAGAACTATTTGGGGCATTACATTAGTGATTTCTTAGACTCTAAGTCAAAAGCATGAGATTTCAAATGTGTATATATCAAAATCATTTTTGAGTTTAAATTAGATTATCATATTAAGTTCCTTGATGGCCTATCCATTCTACTTTTATTTCATCATGCAAAGTTATAGATTATTATGGGTTCAAATTATTTTAAAAAGGAAGGGAGAATGTTTTTTGAAAGAATACTAAGAGCCCTATAGATACTAATATATGCAGATATATTTATTTATTTTTCTGGATGAGATGATGTGCTTGAATAATACGTATGTATATAATAGTTTGTACATTTGTATATAATATCTTGTACATCTGTATAGAAGAGTTTTATTGGAATATTTGTTAACATTTTCTATTTCATGCATCTATATTCCAAAGAACAATCTTCCATATATCAAGAAAAAGGAGTACCACCTCGAAAAATAGGCAGGGTGATTTATCCTCGTGATGTTATCTTAAATACCTTAAACAATATTTTAGATCAATATTCCTATAACCTTTTTGGCATATACATTGACAATATAGAATATTGTTTGGAAGAATCATATTGTGTCATCTCAAATCTCATTGGTATAGTCATCATTCTTCTTCTTTACACCGATGATAATTTTCTTATGGTGAGGAGTCCCCATGATCTTTCGAAGAAACTATAAATCCTCAAGTATTTGTTCTATAATATGGGCATGAATGTTAATATTGACAAAATAAAAGTCATGATAATTAGATCCAATAATATTACCTAAAATACTTTTGTATATGACAACAACAACTTGATGGAAGTTATTTCATGCAAATATCTTGGAATCAATATTCATCAAAAGCTCAATTGGAATTATAACATTGAGAAAATGATAAATGGAGGGTGGAAGGATTATTATGGGCTGGAAAAAAATTGTAAATCAATGGATCTTTATATATGGGATAAGAAAAACTCCTCTTTGAGACTCTCCTTGCTCTTGATATTCTATATGGATCTGATGTTTAGGGATGTAATATCTATAGACAATCATGGATAAAGATAGAGCAGATCCAAAATAACTTTATAACCTATAATATGAAAATTCAAGGAAATACACCCTATCATATACTCATGAAAGAAGAAATCATTTCCCCCATTGAGATCACATTTATGACCATATACCTAATGTGTAAGAACAAGTTAAAGAACATGGAATACAAGAGGCTTCCTAAAATTGATTTAAACTCTATCCAAAACTACATTAATTTCAAGAAGGGATGGCATGATGCTTCTCAGTCATGGGTAAACCATTATGGAGTAAAGGAAGAGATCATATTACAAAATAAGGATAATATTGAAAATATTATTACATCAAAATGTAAGGAGAAAATGTGGTGCAATAATTAAAGGGAAAAAAAAAATTAAGATATTATAAGGAAGTAGTGAACCCTTATAATCCAAAAGATAAAAAAATATTCCTATGTTTTGACAAGTGTAAAGAAGAAAATAAACATTGCTAAAATAAATACAAATTCTCATGAGCTCTATAGTGAAACTAGGCATTGGTCGATTCCAAAAATGGCGTGCGATGAAAGATTTTGTCACATCTGTGACACTAAGATGGTTGAAGATGAAAAACATTTTCTCTTAGAATGTCCAACATTTACCAATATTAGATCTCAATTTCAAAATAATTTTCACAATACTAACCTTCTTAACCTTTCCACTCACCAAAACTATGGTGATCTTGGAATTGTTCTCTTAATGTTTTTCAAGAACAAAAATAAAATTCTAAAGAATTACATGTAATCTCTTACCTTCTTAAGGTCCGATAGGAAAATTTGGTCTCAATGGACATGGACGTTAATCATCGTTATCAACATCATCATATCTATACATATAAGAGAAACAGACCATTATATTTAAAAATAACACAATAAAAATGAAATTCATGGATGTTTTTAACCACCCACAAGAGAGAGAGTGTCTATATATAGTGTATATATATTAAAAGAGAAATGAAGAGAACCAACATAATAAATTTATATAAAGTACATTTTTTTTTCTAACTAGAATTGGAGGATCTATATTATAAAAAGATTACACAAAAGTACATAATAGTAGGGCTATTTAGTATGGATTCTAAAGAGTAGAAGATTTATTTTAGTTCAAAATGGTATGTAAAATGTTTTTAGAATGTGCCTAAAATATTTACAACCATGTAATACATATATGAAAATTTACATAGAAGTAATCAAGAATTAGGGGATTAATTATAAAGTGAGATCGTGCTCTTGATGAGTAAGGTCCTAGCTTTTTGAGTAATTTCTTGGGACACTAACTGATCCACTTTGATATTGTTACTTCTCTAAACATGATAAAAACTAATCTAGGAAAAAAAGGAGGTAAGATGTCTATTTTGACTGAGAGTCTAGACAAGTGTGACATTCAAAGAATTGGTTCACTTGACCATATGTGTGATGTTTATCAAATAATCCCTCATCCCTATAAAATTTTAATGTTGTGCGATATATAAATCCTTGATGCCTTCCCTTGCACTGACCATCCCATATTAATTACTCATTTATAAAGTATCAAGAAATTTGTATTTAAATTTATTT
>JASDQU010439462.1:31287-52320 GCA_032191745.1 Picea mariana
CCTCTCACATTTGTTTCAAGATTATAGTACAAGTTTGTGGTCGGGACGTTCCTCAGACACTAATAGATGAAGGTGCATCCATTAGTATTTTGTCCTGTATTGCTTGGAAAGATTTGGTTTTTCCTCTTCTTGTGTCGGTTACATAGACTATGTTATCTTTTAACAGAAGAACCAGTCAACCTTTAGGGACCCTTCCTCATTTTCCTGTAACTTTGGGATGGAAAACTGTCTTTAGTGATGTCATGGTAGTCCACGATCCCTTGGATTTTGATTTACTCCTTGGGCGAGATTATGTCTATTCCATGAAAGCTATCATGTCCACTCTTTTTCGTGTGATATATTTCCCTTGCGATGGAAGAATTGTGGCTATTGATCAACTTTCATTCATTGGCCCTAACCTGACCATAAACTCAATGACCTCCCTAAATGGTTCTTATATGTAGACAGTATCTCCCCCACCACAAGTCAATTATGTGGCATTGTCTCCCATGCCCTAAACTTCCGATGAAGATGAGCCTCTCAGTGTAAGCTCAATCTCTTATGACTTAAATTTGGTAATTGACATGGTAATCTCTTTGGTAGGGCTATTGGAGCCTGATATCCTTACCCCTATCGCCACCCTCGACATGTGTTCCTTCCAGAGTGTGTTTCTTCCATCGAGTGAAGATCTCTTGGAGTCCATGACTGAGTTTTATCCCTTGACATGGTGTCCTTCCAGATAACTGTCCTCTTTGAATCCGTAATCAAGAAGAGAGTCTTTGAGCATGTTTTTCTGATTTCAAGCTCATTAAAATATTAAACCAGCGTTGAGCATGGTTTTCTGACTTCAAGCACATTAAAAAATGAAACCATCTTTGAGCATGGTTTTCTGATTTTAATATCATTAAAAAATGAAACCATCTTTGAGCATGGTTTTCTGATTTCAAGCTCATTAAAAAATGAAACCAACTACAAGGATAGTTTTCGCATCTCTATAGCAACCTCGTTAAAAAATGAAACAGATATTATGGGCATAGTTCCTATTTTTTTGTCCAACTCATTAAAAATGATACAGAGGTCTAGGGATTGAACCTGGATTATCGAGCATAGTTTTTTTCCTGTGTCAAGCTCATTAAAAAATAAAACAACGCATCTCGAGCATAGTTCTTGTTCTTGTGTCAAGCTCGTTAAAAAATGAAATAGTTTTCCCCCTCTTCGATTGAGTCAAGTACTTCATTACATATAGTATTTGAAGATTATTTTCATTTTCACGTGTTGTTGGATGAAAGGAATCTTGGGGGGAAATGATTTCATCCTCTGGGCTTCATGTTGAAGTTAAAGCCACTAGTTTCTTAAACAGGGGGTTAAGTATGAACCATCCCTGAATTATGCATTGGGAAACCTCAAGCATAGTTTCCTCTGGTTCAATCTTGTCTAAAATTGAAACCACCTACCTCAAGCATAGTTTCTTTTGGTTCAATATTGTGTAGAAATGAAACCTAGTCCAAGCATAGTTTTGTTTAGTTTTAATCTTGTGTAAAAATAAAATCTATCCCAAGCTCTGTTTTTCTTTTTGTTTTAAGCTTGCGTAAAAATGAAAACAATCCTAATATTAGTATTTTTTCTTTCTCATGCTCGTAAATCAATGAGAATGCAACCGAGTATACTTTTATCACTTTTTTGGACTTGTAAAGGTTATTCGAAAAAGGAACCCTCTAGAGTTCCCTTTAAGCTCTTTCAAGACTCTCTAAACATGAAAAGATTGTCAACCAATATTGTTMTTTTCATGCTCGTTAAAGTATTTGAAGAAAATGTCTGTTGAGTGGTATTTTATCTCTTTTTCAGTCTCATCATACTACTTTATGAAAAAATRACATTTTGGAGTTTTCTTTAAGTGTTTTTTAGACTCTCTAGATATGAAAAACCCTTGAGTTTTTTTTCCTTAGACTCGTAAAACAAACATCGAAAGGCCCATATGGGACCGAACCACTCCTTAGGGTTCATTAAACATACTCTAGGGGACTCATMTGAAGGATGAGATTACAGTTCAAGCATATGTTATCCTCCTCAAGCTTGTGTAAAAATAAAGAGGTACTTGCCAGAAATGGTGGGGGAAAATTTGGGAAAGAAATGTATCTAAACTTGTATTCTATGGAAGATTCTCTTTTGAAAATGACACCCTTTCACTCGCTTTGTGTCTAGGTTGGAAAATCTGCTTGTCTCTTGATCATACTCCTTTATAATATTACAAATTGGTCTATGATCTCCTTTATTGATTCAGTGTTTCTAAGACAGTTGTCGTGTCGTCAATATGTTCAAAGAGAAGTTCAACCCAGAAATCCCTCTATTGTGTCGACCATTTCTGCAGTCCTTAAGCCTTCTATTGCATGACGAGTTGACCATCCCTGAGTCAGTCCTGAATCACTTGTTACTCTGATCTACCTCAAATATTTTTACCCATTTTGTGTCATTGATGGAGGATACATTAAGGCCTTCCCGTGATGAGTCTTTTCCTGTCGAATTCAAATCATTATCCAGGAATTAGACTTAGAAACTAATTGGTACCTTGGAACTTGCATGCCTCAATGATAGGTTTTTTCTCTTTCGACAGCGAATTTTCATCATTGACCCCTCATTGGGAGATTTCGCTGAGTGTTCGACTTCAACTCACAAATTCATACCCGTTGGATTGTACCGGTGTACCTTGGGAGTCATTGACATTAATCGTGATTTATCTTGCACTTGTTAATGGTATACACTAATGACTCGTGATCAAGTGGTTTCTACCATGTTTGACTTCAACACATGTATTCGCATGGTTAGATTTGTACTATAGAGTGGTGTAGATGAAGACCCTGGATATTTTCTAATATATTCAAGTTGCATTGGAGTATATTTATATTGTATTGCTCCATAGATCCACAATGTATGTCTCATGGCTATGTTCAAATTTGAGTCTTTAACACATAGATCCATAGTGTACTTTTGGTGGCTATGTTCAGATTTGAGTCATAATGGCATGGATCCACAGTGTATGTTTGGTGGACATGACGTGTCTTACTTGACATGGATCTTTGCATGTCAAAATTTATGATTTGATTCAATTGTATTCTGAGTATGGGAATGCCTACCTCAGTGATGAAGATATTATTGTACTGTATTTCCTTGTTTGTTAGCAGGTTTCCGACCAACGTGTTCCTTGTTCCCTACGCACACTTGACAAAGTATTTCAGCTATCACTTTGTTTTAACTTCATACTTTGGGGGTCTCTATGTTACACATTATTTTTCATCACACCTATGACCATTAATGATGTAAACCTATCCTCTGTCTTTAGAAGGATTAGTGGCCCGAATTCCTGAAGAAAGAAGGGAGAAGAACTTTTCTTGAGAGAAGAAGTTGTCTTTTCCTTTGTAAAAACCCTATTAAAGAGGATCGTTGCACCCTACCTAATTTTAGGGGTGTGATGATCCTAACTCGTCGCTTTTTGTACTAAACTTGGCCTGTGACATCATCTCACTCTACTCAGTTATAGGGGTGCGACAATTTTCATACGTGGAAAAACAAGAATCTTCTCAATACTTCTAGAAGGAGAAGCTTCTTTGGTGAGGTGGACTCTGATCAGTTTGGATCAGAGTCACATCCCCGATCTCTTTGAATCATCCTAACCTCCTCACCATATCCTTTTCATCCTATAAAAGGAGAGGAGTTCTCATGGAGAAAGTTAGTTGTTTTGTAGCTTGGGAAAAGTTAGTTGGCTAGCTTTTGGTGTGAGCTTGAGTAATTTTTGTATCTTTGGGATTTGCTTTGTCAAGATAGATTGTTGGTATCGGAATATGTGGAGAAAGAAGTATGTGGGAAGCAAGGAATTGTTGGAAGGGACCTTACAACATCAAGGCATCGGTTGTATTATCCTTTTCATATTTCTAATAAAACAATATATTTCTTTCCCATAAAATTGTGTTTATTTTATTATATGACTCCTTGATCACAAACATAGGTTTTGTTGAGTATATGTTGTTTCTTTCACTTCGTTGGCTTGTGTATTTTTAAAGGTTCAACATCCCATAAGCCTTGGAATGGAGAAAGGATGACGCTAGTGAGGATGAATGACATTTAAAAGGTATTCCATTTATCTCTTGCTAGTCAGTATGCTTGATAGTTAAAACTTGGGGAAATTTTTATATTTTGTCTTGTTTTGTTCTAGTTTTTGGGTGAAGCTAGGATGATCTGTTTGTGTCCGCAATTACTGATTTGTCTGATAACACAAGCCTCTTAACCCCGAACTCTATGTCATCTAAAGAAAAAACTTCATCCTTTGTAGGGACAATAGAAATGGTGTCCATGGAATTAGGGGACTGGTAAATAATTTTAAGGTAGGAATTACAGTCCCTTAAGAGAATCCTATTATTTTATTTATTATTGTGGTTTAAAATTTGAGTCCATAACTTCTTAGGATCTTTCTTATATAGTTGTGAAAGTTTCTCTTGCCTATTATTGATATAGTACATTTTTTTCCTTTTAATTAAGGATTTGTACATATTGATCTTATCGAGTTTTAAGGACTCATTAGAATCATCCCTAATGGCCTTCCTAACAATTTAACATTCTTTATCATGCCAAGGGTTGGTCGATCCATTATTCTTTTTACAGGACACCTCAAAAGAGAACTTGTTAATAGAAGTGGAATGGGTAGTTGTAAAATTATGATAGAGTTCTTCAATGTTGTCCTTATAATTTAGGAGATTTAATTCACTATTTAAATCTTTTAAGAAAAGGTTAATTTTACTTTTATCAAAGAACAAATTCCTTTGATTATCATAATTATCTTCAATGAAGCTCTTGTGCATGGAAAAATTTAGAGTTAGGGTTAAAGGTTTATGATTAGAGTCGGGCTCATGGTCAATTAAAAGGTCAACAGTTTCTATTTGGTTGAAAACATAGATATCAAATATCACGTAATATACGACACTACTACCTAGCCCACAAATACAAGTCATCTGGTTGGAGTTTGGCCACTCATTACTCCATTGCAAATTATTAAGTCTTGGGAGGTGCATATCTTAACCAACTAAGTACCAAACAAATTCTCAATTAGGTCTTCAGAGCTTCTTTTGTAGCTATTAGATAAAACAAGGTCCTCATCTAGCCATAAAGTATTATGGTTGGAATTAGTACTGAAAAGAGTAGCTTGTTTAGTTGCATTCATAGCATTAAAGTCTCCTAGTAGGAGGATATTACCTTCATTCTTCAAACTATAAATATCTTGGTCTAAATTATTATAGGGACAATTGTTATCTAGATTGTTTTTCTTATAAAAAGTAGAATTAATAGGTGCAAAATAACAAATTTCTCTATACATCTTCTTAGCATTGATGTGTGAAATTTCTATCCAAATGTATTGATTGAGAGGATCGATCTTATGAAGTTAAATGTGAGGAGAAATGCTCTTTCTAATATAACAAGCTATGCTTCCTATCCCTCTACGCTGGAATTTTTGTTCCATGTCGACCACAATACAAATCCTTCTATGTTAGGGACCTTAGACTCCTCATGCTCCAAAGTTTCAACTAGAAAAATAATATCAATATCACTCGGGATCTAACTTATCATAGGAACTTTGTGGTATGGAAATCCACGACAAATCCAAAAAAGGATTATGAATGTCCCAAATTCCTATTTATTATTATCGATTCGGTCTCTATCCCTAACAATAGCTTTTCAATTTCTAATTATTTCCCATTTTCCTTCTTTCCAAGCTTCTTTTAACTTTTGAACTTCCTTCCTTGATTTAAGTCTTCATTTATAAATATTACCCTTTTAAGCTCGGATATTTACTGAGTATGCCATATTTATGGTCATTACAACTTACTTTGACTAGGATCAACTTATTTTTGTGGTGAATTATTTTTCCTAGACTCTTTGCTTCTGATGTAAGTTGTATCAATTTGTGATTTATTATTTAATTCTTCTTTTACTATGGATAGCTTATCCTCCTCTTGTTGTTCTTTTATACCAAAAATTATGAGAGGTCCAATTAAATTTGTTATCCAATTTATTTTCCATATTATTGAGAATTAAATTGTTAATTAGCTTTTCTTCTAACTCTTTAATTCTATTTCTCAAATTGATTTATAAATAAGAATTTAGTGTCATTAACATTAAAATGTGTTTACATGTAAATAACTTAAATTATTAACTTTGAAATGGTAAAAAATAATATAAAACTTAAAAAACATGTTAAAATGCTCAAAAGTGTTATCCTCTCTAAATCAAAACAGAAACCGATAAAAACTAAATCAAAGGGGAAAACGATCCTTAAAATATGAATAAAGTTTGATAAAATAGCTCGTTTTACTTTGTCGCCATAAAGGAGAGGGTTTGAAACAATTATTAACATTAAAAGATTTACAAGGAAATAATTGACTTAAATAATTTATTTGAAATGGTGAAAAAATAAATTAAACTTAACAATACGTTAAAACTACCATTTTAAAAGAAATGAATAAAAACTAAATCAAAGGGACAAAGGATCCATAAAATATGAATGAAGTTGAATAAAGATTATTAAAAAAAAAAAATTCCCTAGAAACGAGGGGTTTGAAACACTTATGACATCAAAATCAATTTTTTAATTAAGAAGGTAATAATCTCTATTTTTTAAGTTTTAAGTTTTATTTTTTAATAAGTGGTGTGGGATCTAACTTATTTTATTTTTGGAGGGGAGAGGTTGAGAGAATCTCTCAACATTTTCCACCAAACCCAATTCAATCCCTAAATGCTAGTATGTAGCATTAATTAGACATTATCTCTAACACCTCTCGTTCATACCTATATTACAAAACTTCACAAATTACATAACATAAAAGGTTACAACACTTTCTCTAACATGATCTTTATCAACACATACACCCACTCTTAAACCTCTCAATTGTGCTCTTTCTATTCCTCTTCTTCGAACTTTCCTTTCTTTGAGTTTAGGTATTTCAATGGATTGAATCCTTTATACATTTTAAAAAAAATACAATTAAAATTAAAACAACAAAAAAATTAGAATTTGTCAAATCGAATTCCCATGAAAAATAAGAAAACATAAAAGATTTAAACAAATAAATTAATAATACATGAAAACAAATTTAGTAATAGATATTTCAGCTTTTGCCTTTTTAACATGCAACACCACCTTACAGAGTTGAAAAAACGCATAAAAGTTTTAGAAGTTCGTGTAATAAGACAACACTAAATTCGAGTCAAAAGTCTTTTATGATTAAGTGGGGCAGGAGTGATTACGTTTGTATTAGTTAGTGGTCTAGTCGATTAGACGAGACAAAAGGCGTTGTGCTACCTAGATCAAAGACCTAGCTTATAATTTTCAATACAAATCATGTCGTTCTAAATTGTGTAAATATAGCTACAAATCAACTTGATATTTCTCGCATAAGCTGATATCATCCCTTATTCTCTTCTTGGTTTATGGTATTCTTAATTTGTATTCTGTTGTCAAAATAACAACTACTGCTATATTTAAATCTTTGATTTCACTACAATCTCAATTCCCGTATTTTCACAGCATTGAAGCTAATTGCTAGTGCTATAATTAAAAGAACAGTCCTCGTTGCAATGGGAAATTCCAGTTTCTAAATTCGCGATAGGATGAAAAAGAACAGAAACCAAAGAAGAAGATTCTGAGATCTAAGCAGATGAAATGAAAGCGTATCGACTCGCATTCCTCATGGTGTATTGATACTTGAATCAGTTGTGGTATCATAAACAAATTGTGGACGGGCACAATTATTGAACAAATTCCACACAGTCTCATAATTGATTGTAAGAACCGTGAACGAATAAAAGAATAAATCATTGGGAATGTACAATTGTCTCTCTGTAAAAGACCCAGTGAAACTGATCATACTATTAAACGCGATTGGCCAATGGGCCAATTTATTTCTGGCAGTCTTTTAATGCTCGAGACTCAAGCAGTGGATGCAGCTTAACGTAACCAGTGACGATCAGGGAACTGTTAAAAGGAAGCGAATTACGGGACGATGTTTTAGCCATTTGGTGGAACCAAATTGGCAGCTCGCTACAGCCGGAATGTCATATTTTTATCCAATTCTCCCCATCAATGAAACTCGTACTTAAAAATGGTGCAGCCTCCTCATCACCGAGTTCATGCGACCATGGGACTCTTCGTTTATCAGTTGCACCAGGTCTAGAACATTTGAACAGACCATAAACACAGTCCTGCACATAAACAAGGAAGAGCGATTATGTTGTTAGAATGGGATTCTGATAGTCCATACATAGCCGTGTGCATTAGATTTGCTGAGTTGGGATAGCAGTAGCCTACGATTCTCTGGTGGGATCCGTCCAATTATTCCATCCTTCTGGGAAGATAATGTCAGCAATGTAAGTGTAAGCAAATACTACTCTCGAGTAACGTCCCATGCCCTGCCTAGGTACATCAATCCACGACCTGTAATGATGCAATTTAGAAAGGTGAACCCCGTGTCTTCACCAGGAGAGGATCCCTTCTGTGTTGTAATTGCGCGATTTAGCTCAGGGATCGTATGTAGACGACATTTCTAAGAGTAGACAACCACCAGAATTGTTTATCAGCTCTGAACTCTGACACAGAAAAAAAATGAAAACACTGTGCATGATATGCATTCATTGAGCTTACCTCATAGAGCGATTGTCCATTACCGCATATGAAGTCGGCGGCACCTTCAATGAAACAGCTTCTAAAGTAATGCCTTCCACTCTCATCCAACACAGTGTCTTGATACCCCAGAAATCTGCATCGGTAAAAAGAAGAACGATCTCCTGATATCCTCGGCGCCACAGATCGCCCGGACCATAGGAATTCTTTACGACAAATCTGTACTATTAATAATCTCAACTTTTAGTAGGGCATTATATATTATATTATGATTTAATAACGAAATACCTGGATTGTAATATATCTGGCCATGAAATCTGAAGCAAACATGGACACCGTTGCGGAGTAATATGTCCCTCCGCTCGATATAGCACTATCATTCCAAGTGATGACGGTATTGTTGGCACCTGAGCCACTCAGAATTATTAATGGCTTCTCTGCAGGGATCCTCACCTTCTCCCTGCTCACAGGAAGGCAAGAACACTAAGTTTCTCGTCCTAAAACTCTCGTTTCTCGACAAAATTTAATGTATAACTATTCTGTTGAATAAAACTATGCAGAAAGTATCAGTTTTCCGAGCAAATTATATCGTTCGAGTCATATTCTCTTATAAAACTGATCAGCGGGTTCATTAGTTGCTCACCTATAGATGCCGGGTTCGACATTAATTAAGATCAAGTTTCTATTATTCGCTGGAACTGCATTGATGGCGTTCTGGACCATTGTAAAATGGCCCTTCCGTTTCTTCTTGGATACTACTATAACTTTGGCTACAGCCTTCAGTTTTCGAGACGATCTGCTATTCAAAACCGGGATATCCTTCTCTACTTGGGTCTCGTGCATCACATGGCGTTGAAATATCGTTCCGATAGAGTAAGCAGGTTTTAGAGAAAAGACATGAAGCGATGCAAGAAGCCAGCCGATAACAGCTACTCTCTGACAGTTAGACATCATGGATATGAGAACCGGACGAGATCGATCCAAGATGTGCAAGAAAGAAGATATTGTTACACAAACACGTAGATAGATAGGAACCAAAACACCTGCACTGGAAACCGATAGGTCGATGGTATTTATATGAGCATAAGGCAGAGAAGGATTACGTGAAAGTCGTTTGAGTGTCCCTCCCAATTGCGCACTGTCAGAGATTAATCATTTCACCGCCTTATGACGGCGGATCGGTGGTCGTCTTGACCCTTCAAGACGTGAGGGTTCACTGTCAAGCAGTGGCAGCCTTACCCTTTGCCGGCCACCAAATACCATCACCACTCTGATTTAATTTTTCCTAAGATCTAAGGGGCAAGTTTTGTTCCTATAAATATTTGAATCATAATGTAATTGTACACATAGGGTGAGACAAGAGCTTGAAAGCATTTTTTGAATCAAATCGGCTATTCCCCTGTTTTGGAGGTTTGCTCTGTGTTTATGATTTTCTGTTATTGAGTTTGTAAACTCATATTATTTCTTGATAAATTCATTTTTGAGCAAAAGCATTAACTTTTTTTTGGTTTTACTAATTATGAACTCAATGATTTATTTATTCCGAGTTTATTTGTNGAATTAAATCGGCTATTCCCCTGTTTTGGAGATTTGCTCTGTGTTTATGATTTTCTGTTATTGAGTTTGTAAACTCATATTATTTCTTGATAAATTCATTTTTGAGCAAAAGCATTAACTTTTTTTTGGTTTTACTAATTATGAACTTAATGATTTATTTATTCCGAGTTTATTTGTTGGAGTCTATGATTTTAAAAGGAAATTAAATACAAAACTGATATTTCGGCATTCGGGACTTGCTTGTTACATATGCTCGGAGTTCCTTTGCTTTATCGAACACCGAAACTCGAAATTGTTGGACCCACACCCTAATCGCATTTTGGCATTTCAAATTTCATTTTGTTTGTGCGTCGGGTATTTGTAAACCCCGAAATCCCGAACCTCGAAACCCCGAAGTGTTCGGCCCACAACTTTTTCTCATTTCAGGATTCGGCAAACAACATGGTCTTTTGTTTTTTGTATTTAGCATTTGTAATAGCCAAAACCCCGATTGACCCTCGTTTTTCACATTTGGTATCAGAGCCTGCAGTTTATCTGGCAATTGCTTAATTCATTGTTGATTATTCTTGTTAGTGCCAAAACTTTTATTCTCATATTTTTCTGCGTGAAGGTTTATTTAAATTCTGTCAATTTTTATAAATGGTTGCGTCTGGCAGTAGTTCTTCTCGGATTCAGGTTCTTGTACTGAGTGAGAAGTCATATGACTCCTGGTATATTCGGATGAGGATGATTTTGCGTTCTCAGGACTTGTGGACTTATGTTATTGATGGTTATGCTGAGCCAACGAATGTTGTAGTAGAATTGGCTCTGTCTAATGTTGTCGTGTTTTGCTGAAGGAAAACAGGAAGAAGGATAATAAAGCTCTTGGATTAATCCAGCAAGGATTAAATGAATCCATTTTTATGAAGATTGCTAGTGTTGCATCTTCAAAGATGGCTTGGGACATTCTTGAAACCTGTTATCAAGGGATTTCCAAGGTGAAGACAGTCAAGTTGCAGAACTTGAGAAGGGATTTCGAAAATTTGAAGATGAAGGATAACGAAAGTGTTGATACTTCCATGACTCAAGTAATGAGTGTTGTGAACCAACTCAGGCAGTATGAAGATGATGTTGAGAATAAAAGAGTTATTGAGAAAGTGTTGAGAAGTTTGCCCAAGAAGTTTGAGCCTGTTGTTGTTCCCATAGAGGAATTTAAAGATTTAAGTTTAATGCAAATTGATGAGCTAACTGGTTCTCTTGTTGCTCATGAATCTAGGATATCTAGATATGAAGAAGGATCATTGGAGCATGCTTTGAAATACCAACTGCATGTTACCAGAGGCAGAAGCAGAGGAAGGTTTCATACTCGTGGAAGAGGATGTCGATTTTCTGGCCCAAGGGAAAACAAAGCTGAATCAGAGTCTGAGCAGAAGCCCCAGCAGAATCCTCCTAATTTAAGAGGGAGAAGTAGCAAACCCTGGCAGCAATAAAATCAGAGGTATGATAAATCCAAAGTGCAATGTTATTATTGTAAGAAGTTTGGGCATTTTGCTAACAAATGTTGGAAGAAATAGGCAGATGATGGAAAACACTCTGCAGATATCACAAATGAGTCTGAGGATTGTCAAAATCCCGAGTTTTTAACTTGTAACGTCACTCAGGAATGTGCAAATGATATTTGGTTTTTGGATAGTGGTTGCAGCAACCACATGACTGGTAATAAGGACTTATTTTCTTCCATTGATACTAGTATTTAGTCTGAAGTCAAACTGGGAAATGACTGTAAGGTTACAGTTAATGGTAAAGGTGTAGTTCCAGTTTACACTAAGAATAGTCGGAGAAGAAATATTGATGATGTTTACTTTGTGGCCGGTTTAAAATGCAATCTTATCAGTGTTGGACAACTAATGGAGAAAAATTACAGAGTGTTCTTCAAGAACAATGTATGTACAATATATGATAAATTTCCCAGCAAACAGTTGATTGCAAGAGTAGAGATGACCAGGAATAGGATGTTTCCACTTGTTATGAGAAATAATTTGAGTGGTTCTTTGAATGTTTATAAAGTTGGAAGTTCAAATGAATCCTTTTTATGGCATTTGAGATATGGTCATTTACATTTTGGTGGCTTAGATTTTTTACAGAAGAAACAGATGGTGAAAGGGTTACCTTGTATTCAACAACCTGTAAGCTCTTGTGAGAGCTGTATACTTGGAAAAAATCACAAGGAGAAATTTGTTTCAGGTGTTTCCTATAGAGCAAAAGCTCCTTTGGAAATTGTCCACACAGATTTATGTGGACCTATGCAAACACCTTCTTTGAATGGTTGTGTTTATTTCATGACTTTCATTGATGATTTTAGTAGAAAGACTTGGTTGTATTTGTTGAAGCAAAAATCTGAAGCCTTTGATGTTTTCAAGAGGTTTAAGTCTATGGTTGAGAATGAGAGTGGTTGAACCATTAAGATCCTCAGGTCTGACAAAGGAGGTGAGTATAAATTGAATGAATTCATTGAATTTTCTGATTTTCATGGAATAAAAAGGCAGTTTACTGCTCGATATACTCCACAGCAGAATGGAGTCGCTGAAAGGAAGAATCAGACCATCATGGATATGGCTCGAAGCATGTTGAAACAGAAGCATATTTCAAATGAATATTGGGGAGATGCGGTTCTTTGCTCTGTTTTTATCTTGAATAGAAGTCCGGCCAAGATTGGGAGGGATCGTGTACCTCAGGAAGCCTGGGATGGTAAGTCTTATAGTGTTTCTCATTTCATAATTTTTGGATGTGTTGCATTTGCGCATGTACTTGCAGAAATGAGAAGGAAGTTGGATGATAGAAGCGAGAGATGTATCTTTGTAGGATACAATGAAGAGTCTAGGGCATATAAACTCGACAATCCCATCACCCCAAAATACATAATCAACAGACATGTTCAATTTAAAGAAGATGAAGCCTCGGATGGAAGTATTGACAAATCAATTTCAGAGGGAGCTGTGTTACCTTGTGAAGATGATGATGGAGTTGAGCAAGATGAAGGAGATGGACAGATGGTTTCACATGCATATATGCCTGCATCAAGAAGTTCAACAAGGCAAGCACCAGATTTCATCCCATCTCAATTTAGAACGCCCATAACTCATGAGCGTGGTGAGCCATCTCGACATGGTGGACATCAAACAGATTCATAGGTAAGCACTGAATCAGATGCTACTTTAGCTTCATTAAAAAAAAGATTTAAAGGACAGAAAACTAGAAGTTTAAGAGAATTATATGATTAGAATGAAGAGGTAGATCAGATTTCAAATTTCGCATTTATAGCTTATGATCCTGTAAGTTATGATGAAGCTGCTAAAGAGGATGTATGGATAAAAGCAATGGATGAGGAGATTGATTCCATTGAAAGGAATAACACTTGAGATCTTGTGAATTTACCTGAAGGAAAGAAAAGTATTGGTATTAAGTGGGTTTTTAAGACTAAGCTAAATGCAGAAGGTGATATTGAGAAGTAAAAGGCAAGACTTGTAGCTCAGGAGTTTAGTCAACAACCCGGTATTGATTACAATGAAACCTTTGCTCCTGTAGCAAGGATTGACACAGTAAGGATGGTCTTAGCTATTGTAGCTCAGAATAGATGGATTATGCATCAGATGGATGTCAAGTCTTCATTTTTAAATGGATATTTGGAAGAAGAAGTTTATGTAAGACAACCTTTGGGTTATGACATTGATGAACACAGAGATAAGGTTTACATGTTAAAGAAAGATTTATATGGATTGAAGCAGGCATCCAGAGTTTGGTATAGCAGGATTGATGAATACCTAATCAGTGTTGGATTCAGCAGAAGTCCAAGTGAACCAACTCTGTATACAAAGGTAGACCAGAAAGGTAGAATTTTGATTGTCTGTTTGTATGTTGATGACCTGATTTTTACTGGAGATCTATCAGTAGATGATTTTAAAAATGCCATGAAAACAGATTTTGAGATGACTAATTTAGGTTTGATGAAATTTTTTCTTGGAATCGAAGTGGATCAATCTGATGATGCAATTTTCATTTGTCAAACTAACTATGCAAATGAAGTGCTGAAAAGGTTTAGAATGTTGAATTGCAAGCCAGCTGCAACACCAATGGAAACTGGTGTTAAACTGAGAAAGTATGATGAAGGATCATATGTTGATCCAACCCTGTATAAGAGGCTGGTTGGAAGTCGTATGTACTTAACAACAACCAGACCTGACATTATGTTTGTTGTGATTTTGATTTCCAGATTCATGGAGACTCCGAAGAGTACTCATTGGCAAGCAGGAAAGATAATCCCGAGATATGTTGCTGGAACAACTAATTTTGGTATCCGATACACATCAAGCTTAAACCTTGAGCTGATCGGATATTCTAATAGTGATTTTGTAGGTTCCATTTATGACAGGAAAAGCACATCTGGGTATATTTTTAGTCTTGGATCTAGAGCAGTAGCATAGGAATCAAAGAAACAACCCATTGTTACTCTATCTTCCACTGAGGCAGAGTATGTTGCAATAGCTAGAGCTGCATGTCCAGCTATATGGATGAGAATGGTCTTGAATGAATTGTTGCATAACCAAAATGATGCAACCCAGATTGTCTGTGACAATAAGTCAGCCATTGCATTGTCAAGGAACCACATTTTTCACAAACAAAGTAAGCACATTAATACAAGGTATCATTTCCTTCGAGAGCTCGTCACTGGTAAGGAGATTTCTGTTCAGTTCTGCAGATCTGAAGAACATTTTGCAGACATTTTTACGAAGCCTTTGAGAAATGAATTGTTTAAAAAACATAGAAGTAATATTGGGGTTTGCAAGCTATAATGCACTGTTTACAACAATTTTGTTTTACATTTTTTAGTTTGTTTTTCTCTGAAATGATGAAGAGGGAGTATGTCATAGATTAATCATTTCACCGCCTTATGACGGGGGATCGGTGGTCGTCTTGACCCTTCAAGACATGAGGGTTCACTGTCAAGCGGTGGTCGCCTTAGCCTTTGCAGGCCACCAAATACCATCACCACCCTGATTTAATTTTTCCTAAGGTCAAAGGGGCAAGTTCTGTTCCTATAAATACTTGAATCATATTGTAATCCGTACATAGAAGCTGAGACAAAAGCTTGAAAGCATTTCTTGAATCAAATCAGTTATTCCCTGTTTTGTAGGTTTGCTATGTGTTTATGATTTTCTGTTATTGAGTTTGTAAACTCATATTATTTCTTGATAAATTCATTTTTGAGCAAACACAATAATTTTTTTTTTGTTTTACTAATTACGAACCCGGTCATTTATTTATTCCGAGTTTATTTGTTGGAGCGTGTGATTTTAAAAGGAGATTGAATACAAAATTGATATTTTGGCATTCGGGACTTTCTTGTTACATATGCACCGAGTTCCTTTGCTTTACCAAACACCGAAACCCGAAATTGTTGGGCCCACACCCTAATCGCATTTCACAATTTGGCATTTCTTATTTCATTTTGTTTGTGCGTCGGGTATTCTTAAACCCTGAAATCCTGAACCCTGAAACCCTGAAGTGCTGGGCCCACAACCTTTTCTCATTTCAGGATTCGACAAACAACTTGGTCTTTTGTTTTTTGTATTTGGCATTTGTAATCGCCGAAACCTGATTGACCTCTATTTTTCACACGCACGCCTCGAAGGAATCAAGAGCCGCCGTAGAAACGATGACAGTGCAAGTAAGTGCTTGCTTTCTCAAGAGTAGGTTGACATGTAGAGAAGGCAGGGTTGTCATCACTCCACCGAAAAGTGTGGCCATCAATCTTATACTGGGTAGAATATAGTGTTGAGACTCTTCGTGCCATTTGAATTTGAAGGTATAAAATTGTTAATCTGTTCAATCAGGAGATATAAATATGTATAAAATTATTATTTGTTTTGATATAAATATGTATAAAAACATTATTTGCTTTTTATTATTTAAATCCATTTTTATATAAATATGTACAAAAACATTATTTATTTTTTATTTTTTAATAACATACATAGTATGTGTGTTATATTATATTATATAATACACATAGTATGTGTATTATATTATATAACACATAGTATGTGTGTTATATTATATATTTATGAATGTATAAATAGATTTAGATTTAGTATATTGATAACTTTCCAAATTATAAAAAAAAAAAAATTATTCACAACTCACATATATGTAATAACTCACATATATGTAATAATTTCTGGCTGAATTTCAAACAAAACTCCTAAAAAAATATCTTTTGAAAAAAATGATTTAATTTCATAAAACCGTTTAGACTACAACCGACCATATTAAGCAATGGCCTTGACGTTTGTTTACATTTCATATAAATCTATCTTTTATAACGGATGGCCTAGACTTTTGTTTACATTTCCTATAAATCTTTTATAACGGCTGCTAATCTTGCTTCAGTTTCTCTTCTTTTTAAATCCAATTATCAAATACAAGTGTTAATCTTACTTCACTTTTTTTTTAATTCCAGTTATACTTTATCCAATTATCTAAATACATGCAACGGACAGACTCTTGGAAGTTCAGCAGACTATATTTTAGACGTGGAACATATCTTAACCAACTTTTAATACTTCGCAGTACGGTAGAGCATCGGCCTGCATTATATTTTAAGACAGAAAGTTACTTGGCAATTAGATTAGAGTATGTTTTTATATATAGAAGTTTTTATATGTAGAAGTTATTTTAGTTGTAAAGTAGGATTATAGTAATGAATTTGTTAATGATTTGATATTAATTTTATTGATTAAGTAATTTGATTATAAATTTAAACAATTTATAATCTTTTGGTTAATGATTTGATATTAATTTTATTAACTAAGTAATTTGATTATAAATTTAAACAATTTTTATTCTTTAATTTTTATATTTTCATATCCACGTCCATGACATCAGATATTTACAACTACATTGTCAATATTCATCGTGTCTATGCAGCACCTCAAGATTTTAATGGCCCAAAAAAATTTAGGTAAAGTGACAGAATTTAGTGGGAAAATATTCAATCCCGAGTCCCGACTGCAAACAGTAATTTTCTTTTCTGTTTCCTATTCTCATGTACTTAGACTGCAACTATCTCCGGCATTCGAAATCTCTATTTCTCGATATCCACTTCCAGCTCATCTTCTTGAATATTTATGGCGGCGGTGTCCATATCCATCTTGTCTCGGCAGCAGGTGACGGGATTCACAGTTGAAATATTCAAAGCATCAACAATGGTATGGACAATTGTTATTATTCGTCCCTTGTCCCTTACCTGGCAGGGACCAAGCAGCTTTTGTTTGCTATTCATCTCTGTTTTTAATTTGCTATTCATCTTTGTTTCTTAAATAGAAAATTTAAGACGCTTTAATGTTTTTATTATTTTTATGTTTATATAAATTAATGATTTTAGTTTTATTAAAAATTCTAAATTTTTAATAAAAATTAAAAGTTGTTTTAATAAATTGAAATAATAAAATAAAAATTGAAAAATACATTTTTTATTTAAATATAAATATTACTAAAAGTTTAATATAAATTCTATATTACTAAATAAATAAAAATAATTAAATAAAATTGCATAAATAAAAATTTATTTATTTGTTTTTAAAATAAAAATAAAAATTAAATTACTATAAAACGAATATCTAACTTTATCTTATATCACCAAATGATACATATTATCATCATAATCATTTTATAGAATGAAAATGAGACACAAGCATGGACACATATAAATACACATATAAATAACTAGTTATCGAGTCATATATATATATATATATATATATATATATTCAATTTTAATTATAATAGAAAAAGGTTAAAAAAAACATCATACATAATCACTTGGAAATTTTTTTTTCTATCCCCAATAACGAAAGTATCAATTTATCCTTTTATTCTTTAACATTTATATACAACACACAAGGACATATATAATTTCTCTTTAATTTAAGGCTTTCTCTATATATATGATATTAAATAAAAGCATATCTTATAATAAGAAATCTATAATATAATGAAAGTCTTAAACATTAAAAAAATGGAAGACCTATCCTTATCCATCACATCCACAAGTTTTTCATTTTAACATTCAAGTAGGGATAGAACCTGGACACAAAGTTTCATTGTATCTATTTTTAAAATTCAAATTAAAAACAATCCCTAAAATTACAGTACCATTATGATGAGAATTCACATATCCAAGTTATATGAATTATTTGGGAATATAAGAAAAAATGCTAAAGGATATTCTAGATTTAGAATCTATTGTTCAATTGTGGACCAACTTGTTACACTTAGTATCATTATGGAGGAGTGCCATAATAATAAAACCAATCCCGTATGTTTTTTTGTTGACTTAAAAAAAAAAAAATTTACAAGATACCATAACTAACCTTTGGAATAGATTAGAAGATAAAAAATTTCCTTTTGAGTTGAGAGCTATAGTGATAACATTGTACCCATGTACGTTAACCTTTTTGGCATATATATTGACAAGTTGGAATTATGAAGTATTTTTTCTAACACTGAAAAATAAGGTCATGATAATTAAATTTAAAAAAATCACTTATGCTAGTTTCATGTCTGGAAACAATAGCTTGGAGGAAGTGACTTCACACAAATATCCTTGAATCAATATTAATAACAAGCATAAATTTAACAATGAGAAATGAATAAATAACTTGAAAGCATTTTTAAATCCATGGACCTTTAGAAATGGGATATTTGAGACTCTCCTCACTCTTATTATCTTATATTGTTGTGAATTTTAAGGTTGCAACATGAGTAGAGAAGCATGGAGAAATATATAGAAAATACAAAAGTTCTTTATAACTTATAATCTCAAAATTCAAGGCAATATACACCATATGCTATCCTTCTCATAGAACCAAGTCTTTATAGCATTCATAGAATGGCTATGATTAGGGACCTAATTCATAAGAATAAGATAAACAACATGGAGGAAAAGAGGTTTCCTAAGATTGCTTCAAGCTCTAGTTAAAACCACCTTTGGGTCAAGTGAGCTTGGTATAATGATTCTAAGTATTGGCTAAATCATTGGGGAATAAGGAAATATGTTTTTCCGTAAAATGATGATAATATCAAAAATATTATTAATCTAAATTTAAGGAGAAATTGTGGTGTAATAAAATGATAAATTAAACTTAAGGTATTATAAGGAGGTGACCAAACCTAATTTAGAAGGTGAAAATTATCTCTATGTTTTGACTCAAGTAAACAAGAAAATAAACTTTAATAAAATAGGAACAAACTTTCATGAGCTCCATATTGGATCATGACATTGGAAAATTCATAAAACATCATAGGGTGAAATAATTTTTCATTTTTGTGACACTAAGAAAGTTGGAGATGAAAATCATTTTCTCTTAGAATGTCCTGTGTACACCCACATTAAATTATAATTTCAAAATATTTGTTACAATAACATCCTTCCTAACCTTTTAAGTCTTAAAAAATATGGTGATTTAGGAATACTTTTCTTAAATCTTTTTGAACATAGAAATAAAGTTTTAAATAAAACTATCTAATTCCTTACCTTTATTAAGGTACCACATATGAAATTTGGTCTTAATGGACATTAACCATCACCATTATCATCACATATATCAGAGTTGGATTGCAACATACACCTATAAAAGGAAAATCATGGGTAGGTATTTTGTTAACCTATAAAATTCAAGAGATTAATTTTACCCTCCATGGCAATGTTGAGGGTTTCTCTTCACAATATTCCATAAAAATGTTGAAATTAAACATAAAATTTCAATACTAATTAATTTTTCAACGATGTAATGTGTATGTGCAAGCTAATGTTGGTCTCTCATGATGGGTTAGTGACAATGCAAACATTGAAAAACAATAATATGTTAACTTGGAGGCATTATTCAACGTACTTTTACAATTAATTTGAATATGGTGCAAGAAGATGAAATGTAGGAAATTGAATTAGGTTTGTGAATATACAACTTTTATTCATAGAAATTGTGAATAACTATGTGAAATTTGATTTTTTATAACAGTGGTATGTTATTTGTCCAGCAAAATATAAGGTATATATATGTGTTCCTGCAAGTGTTCAATACCTTAACGGTGGAATTTAATTCAAAAAACTTTTATAATTGTAGAGAACCCATCGTTCTAGTGTGGTGTATTCTTTGGAAATTAAAAATATTAATTTAAATTTTCTTAAAGTATGAAAGTCAATATATCCTTGAAATTACAACTCCTTTTATTCCTGGGTGTTGGGAGGGTCTTAACATTATATATATATATATATATATATATATATATATATATATATATATATATATATATATATATATAAGTAGGTGACCAAACCTAATTAGAAGGTGAAATTATCTCTATGTTTTGACTCAAGTAAACAAGAAAATAAACTTTAATAAAATACGAACAAACTCTCATGAGCTCCATATAGGAACAAAATATAAATCTTAATTATGGAATTTAATTCAAAAACTTGTATAATTGTAGAGAACCCATCATTCTAGTGTGGTGTATTTTTTGGAAATTTGAAATATTAATTTTGAATTTTTTAAAAGTATGAAAGGCAATATATCCTTGAAATTACAACTCCTTTTGTTCCTGGGGTTTGGGAGGGTCTTAACATTACATGTACGCTAAATTTTTCACTCCCACAAAAAAAGAAAAAAAATTCAAAAGAACAAGTACGAGATTTAAGAATGTGCAAGCATTACTAGATATCATGCACATTCCTAAAATGCCTGCACGTTATTATGAATACAAATGTGAACATGTTTTTGTTTAAACTAAATAACTCT